>CM019171.2:20925266-20947031 GCA_009739505.2 Apolygus lucorum
AGATATGACGCTTGATTCCAAACTAATGAAAATAGACAGCTTCATATGGAAATTTGATTACTGGTTGCTCAGAAAGCAAACTGAATACAAATCGAAAGAGTGTACCATCGTACTCAAAAACATGATTAACAAAAGCAATTATAAATGCTTGCATACGAGTCTGCAACACATCAGGTACATTTTCATGTCAACCACTACACAACAAGGTAGTGAAGTAAGGTTGTTAGTTCATGTACCCAAGCATCAAAATAATAAAACAGTTGATTGTTCTCTACGCAATACAGTGAGTCTATTTTATTTATTGGTCGCGTGAGCAAGTTTTCGTGACGATTTTTCAGTTTATGTGCCAAAACAAAGACATGAAAATGTCAAAAAGAAGGAATAATTGTAGATAAAGCTCAGAAAACGTACATGTAAGGATGTCCAATATCTCTATCCACAACAAACTGCTCATTTACAAACAAATTATTCGCCCGATCTGGATTAATGGTGTACAGCTCTGGGGCTGTGGAAAGAAATCGAACATTAAACGTACATACAAAATTCATAGAATCATCAGAAAACCAACCGTAACGCTTTTCTTAACGCTTTTTTCGTTTATGTGCAAAAGACATAAAATGTCAAAATTCGTGTTTTTGGTCTCGGTATAGTTTCGATGGCGTCTCTGACCGGGTTGGTCAGTCCATCTATGTTGAGTCCCCTACCATATCTAACCAAAATAATGGTTCGATTTAAATAAATTTCAAAATCCTTGTTCATGGATTTATATTAATCTACCACAAAAATTCGACATCTACAAATGATTATTATGAAGAGCTTGAGAGAGCAAACTTGAATTTCCAAGAAAAAAATCCACCAGAGCAGCTCGAGATTGGATCTTTTGAAAGTTGTATCGAAAGCTCCGAACAAAGTTTACCCAATTTGAGCAGATCTTCAGTCAGAGTCCTGAGGCATTTTGTCATTCAAGTCCACCGTAAGTCTGCAAAGTTCCAACTGACGCTACATCTCTTCGTCAACGTCCATTTACGCCTGCAGTGATTAAAACTCGTTGTTTCTCGGGCCGGTTGCCTCTCTAATGAGAAAATCGAAAGCTCCTGATCGAAATTGGGTCACCCCAGAGCGCCTGGTGAATAGAAGGCAGGGACCGGGTCCCTCCCTTCCCGCCCTGACTCGAAAATGAGGTGGAAACCTTTCACTTTCTGAGGGCGTCTCAAGTTTTTGAAGAGCGGTACAGCACCGTAATCCGTGAGGTAGGAGCACCTCAGTCAATGGTGAAACGTGACTCGGAGTGACGCTGAGCAACCTACATTTGAAGACTGAAAGGGCCACAAGCCCAACACGTACATTTTGACTTTATATTATGCAATTTCCAGAGGATGTTTCATTATAATTTTGCATAATAATGATACTCAAACGAGGACGTCTGAAAACGGGCAACAGCTTCAGAGTCTACTTTATAGAGAGTAGGGTAGTGTCTACTTGTCTGGAATAGAAGAGTGGACGAGTGAATCCCTCACATCTGTACGTCCATGGAAAAACGCTGCAAATTATTACACAATGGTTTATTATTTTCTATTTTTCTATATATCACTCGTCTGCAAAGCCACCAACCATCCAACATGAAGAAAAACATGATCGCATTCCGGTCAGCTTTAATTTGAACGGAGATTAGGCCTCTTTTGAGATTCACACTCGTGTTTCTGATTTATCGTACGTCCAAACTTTAAATTCTCGTAGTGAGCGAACGGTTTGTCCTACAGAGCTCCGAGTGGTCTAAAGAAATTCTAAAAATTCTATAGAATCTCAAATTGAAGGAAAAAAAAACCTTTATATCAAAATTTTTTGAGTTAGGGCGTTTTCAAAATTTAAAAATTGATTTTCGAACCCTTAGAATTGACAAACATCAACAAAAATCTTCGGGGCACAACTAGACCCAAAATGGAGCCTACATACCAAATTTCATCGAAATCGGTCAATGCTAAGTGGGGAAACTGCCGTGTACGGCGGACGGACGACCAAATTTTTATTCGATTTTTGGATTCTACGTACCTTGAAACGTAAACCATCAAATTTTGAGGGGGTGTTAAAATTTTTTTTCTTGGTCGATTCCAAAGGTTCATTATTGAAAATAATAAACCAAAAGGCACAGCTAGATTGTAGCGTTGCTAGATGAAGTTCGAACAAGGATTGCCAAAATCGTAGCAGAAGTATAGACCAGAGAAAGCCACTGTTCAACATGGTTCGAGAGTAAAATAAATAATTGTTGTACATTGCTGAGTTGGATGGTATGTTAATTATTGATAATCAAAACAAGTCTAGGTTATTATTATTATTTTTTTGTTTTTTAAAATAAAAAGTCAATTTTGGTTTTGTGTTAATAATTTAGCACCATTCGTTGGAAAGATCTCATTTTCAGGAAATCTTTTCAAATCGGATACTCGTTTCGTGCAATTTTTCCTGGCTCAAAAAGTTAGTTTTTTGGGGTTTTTGTTTATAATTTTTTCAATAATAAATCATTGGAATCGTGAAAAAATTTAACCATCCCTAATAATTTGATGGTTTACGTTTCAAGTTGTAGAATTTGGAAATTGGATGAACATTTTATTTTTATCATGGACAGATTTTGATTAAATTTGGTATGAGTGCACCATATACCAGTCAGTCTCTTCTACGGTGTGAAAAATTGAGGTTGGAATTTCAAAGCGCTCTGAATCGAAAACTCTCTATCTAAAGGTGTTGTTTTTCCACCTATTTAAAGTAGAATTGAATTTTTGGAATCTTATGAGACCATCCAGAGTTCTGTAGGACCAACCGTTCGTTCCCTATGAGGACTGATGGGTTGGTCTCACAATAAATCAGATACACGAAAGTGAATCGCTTTTTTCTTAATTTAGGCGCTTGGAACCATTTAGTGGTCATGGACGCCGATCAAATTATTTCAAGTTTACATTTACAATTTATTGAAAATAGATAACGTTTTGAGTTTACTGAGTATCTTGTTTAAGTGCGTCGGCGAGTATCCCAGTAATTATTGCAGATTTCTTGGAGTCTCTGGCAGGGTTGAACAAAGATTGGGGCATTCAGTTAGCAAATGGTGAATTGTTAGCTGGCAGTGACATGTTGGGCAGTCAGGAGGGGGTCTTCGAATTTTTTTCATTAGGTGGCCATGAGTGCTGTGTCCTATTCGAAGTTGTATCAGGGCTACTAGTAGACTACTGTGCCGTCGGGGAGCTTATTTGATCTACAAGGGCCATGCTGTTACACACTCCCAAAGATTTTGTTTTCCAAAAAGGCTCCATTCGGCTCTCCAGGTTGTCCATACTGCATTATCCAATGTAGCTTGGATGTCTGAACAAATATGGACAGAATTCAAGAGAGTGAATGTGATTAGCAAACGAATGACCCTTAACGGAAATATACCTAATATCCGTTCAAATTTCAGCTGATCAAATGGAATCGTTCTTTCGAGTTGAGCTCAGTCTTTGGCAACCGAGGATCAAATTTCCTAATGAAGGAGCTCGCAACCCTCGATAGCTTGCTATTAGGTGGTATTAACGGAAAAGCAGCGTTCTAGGTAGACGGGTGATCAGTAAAATAATGGGCCATTGTCTAATAATTTGCATCGTTTGAAAAAAATTCAAATCAGATTTTCATTTTATACAGTTTTGCCTACTTACAGAGGTCCACACTCCAATCTGAACAATCTCTGGAAATTTCATAAAATTCGCATGAAAACGCTGCAAATTATTAAACAACGGTTTATTATTTTTATATAGATCACTCGTCTACAAAATCACCAACCATCCAATATGAAGAGAAAAAAAATAAAATAAAATAAAAAAAGTCTGCCAAGTGGGTGTGGCACATAGCTTCCTCGTATCCATAACCCGATTGTATAGATGATCCGATGCTTAGTAGTTAATCTCAAAACACCAATCTCTAAGTACCTTTCACTACCCTCATAGGGGACCATCTACAAACTAATCCGCGTAATCCTTGAAAATTTCATCGAAATCGGGTAGAAAATGTGGAAGTTATGGCCGTTACAAAGAATTCACGTTTGCGCATGCGCAGTGGCTACTATCAGTCCGGGGGTGATGATCTTCGTTGGGAACTATCTACAAGCTATTCTGCATAATCCCTGAAAATTCCATCGAAATCGGGTGGAAAATGTGGAAGTTATGGTCGTTACAAGGAAATTCACGTTTGCGCCTGCGCAATGGCTACTATCAGTCCGAAGGTGATGATTTTCATAGGGGACCATCTATATACTAATCTGTAATATCCCTGAGAATTTCATTGAAATCGGATGGAAAATGTAGAAGTTATGGCCGTTACAAGGAATTCACGTTTACGCATGCGCAGTCGCTTCCATCAGTCCGGGGATGATGATTTTCATAGGGGACCGTCTACACACCAACCCGCACAATCCCTGAAAATTTCATAGGAATCGGACAATATCTTCGTATAGTTATGCGCGTTACAAGGAATTCATGACAGACAGACAGACAGACAGACACACAGACAGACAGACACGGAACCAAAATTGTTCAGAAAGGTCTAAAACGCAAAACGCGAGTGAAAATTTTGATTTTGGAGAACTTTTTTTTCGTCCTTGAAAAGTGAAAACAAAGCTTCCGCTACCTTGGTAGACTCGGAAGCAAAATAAAAAGAACCACCATCGATCCCATTTCGGTCAGCTGTAATTTGAACGGAGATTAGGCCTCTTTTGCGATTCACACTCGTGTTTTGATTTATATATATATATATACATATTTCAATATAAACCCTTAAATTTTCGTAGGTAGCGAACGGTTTGTCCTACAGAGCTCCGCGTGGTCTCAAAAATTCTAAAAATTCTATAGAATCTTATTTTGAAGAAAAAACAATACCTTTATATCAAAATTTTTTGAGTTAGGGCGTTTTCAAAATTTCAAAATTGATTTTGGAACCCTTAGGAGTGACCTACATCAACCAAAAGCTTCGGGGCACAACTAGACCCCAAATGGAGCCTACATACCAAATTTCATCGAAATCGGTCAATGCTAAGTGGCAAAAGTGCCGCGTACGGCCGGCGGAAGGAAGGCCAAATTTTTATTCGATTTTTGGATTCTACGTACCTTGAAACGTAAACCATCAAATTTTGAGGAGGGTGTTAAAATTTTTATTTCTTGGTCGATTCCAAAGGTTCATTATTGAAAATAATAAACCAAAATGTAGAAATTATGGCTGTTACAAGGATTCCATTTCTGCGCATGCGCAGAGGCTACAGATCATGGTTTTGCCCGTTACAAGGATTTCATGACAAACACATAGACAGACACACAACCAAAATTGTTAAAGATGGCCTAAAATATATAACGCGAGTGGAAATTTTGATTTTGGAGAACAAACCTTGAAAAATGAAAACAATGCGCTACCTTGGTAGACTGGGAAGCAATATTCTTTGAAGCTGTTGGAACATAGCTCGGCTTCCAGTCCTAAAACCCCTTGAAAATACACCGTAACCTCATCTTTTCATACACTAGCTAAACTTCAAACCCAAAGTGAGCTTGACATTTTCATTTCCATCGCCCAAAGTATCTCCGACTCAGTCGCAATCCAGCCAAGGTGATCCACTAAACCCCCACTTTCCCCGTCTATAAACGCTCAACTTGCAAGGAATAAAGAGTTTGATATCTCGTTTGGGATCAAAAAAGAACCAGTCCTTCCTTCATTCTTTCAGGAGTTGCTCGTTTGACATTTTCTTCTGACAAAGTCCTCACTTTTCCTTTTATTTCTTGTCGGTTTATTTGTTGCTCTAGATCTTTTCATCCCGTGGAATTGAACACGGTTTCAATCGCGTTAGTTATGCAAAACGTGTTTTTCACCTTGAAGGAAAATCAACCACGCCTCAGTGTAGAGCTTAAGCGGAATTCCGTGATCTCATATACGGCATTGTTACCATTTTAATAACCCGCCTATTTGTGGGGATTAACGGCGCTTGCGAGGTGAATTAGAAGGATTGGTGATTAATTTATGCAGTCAACTCCTGGTGAATTGTACGTAGGTATGTTTAGGTGTTGGTTCTAATCGTGTAATGGAAGTCCTTGAAACGACAGCTGCAAGGTGTGGGTAAAAAGGTCACACATTTCTTACCTCCACTGGGTGCAGTTTGGAGTGAACCTGCTTGTTACCTCGTCATATTATGACGTGATTTTGCTTCCTCACTATCGAAGATGAGGAAACTTTGAGTTCGTGTTTTATGATACAAAAATTTTGGTCCTCAAAAAGAAAATTATTGTGGGTTAATTGGGTACAACCTGCATCAACCTAGGTTTGAACGCTTATGAACCTCCACGTAAGTTTTCTTACCAAATATAAGACAATCGAAAAATTACGTGATGAGAGAGTAATCTGCCAAGTGGGTGTAGCACATAGCTCCGTCGTCATCCATAATGTGGTTGGGTAGGTGATCTGATAGGAGTTCGTCAGTACTTCCACGTACCCCACTATGTATGAGGAAAATCAAGGTTCAAGTATGAGGAAAATCAAACGATTTGGTTATGAGAGAGTAATCTGCCAAGTGCGTGTAGCACATAGCTCATCCATCATCGTAAATAATTATTGTTCTGTACTCCTGCTGTAGTCATTTTCTTGGTTGTTGTGGAGAAGGAAGCAGAGGACGTCAATATACTCTTTTCAACATTTATTTGGCTAGCGCTTTCGGGGCAAACTATGGCCCCTTTCTTAAGCCTACAAGAAAAAACAATAAATTGAGGACTACAAAATTAACCTCTAACATGAAATCACAGTTAGTATAACCAACCAGTCAAAAAATTCTTTATGTCAAAAAACATTATTACTTAATAATTAATTTTTATTAAAACCATTAAAAAATATGAGCCACCAAGATTAAACCTATTCTTCATCATCTAAAAAACTAATAAGAATATAAGCACCCAAGAACTGAACAATACACACTAACACACAGACAAACATTAAAAAATAGAAAGAAAACAAAACAACCTACCTATATTCACCCTGCAATCATACTCCTACATCTTCCATCCCTCCTCAATCACCAAAATCTGATCTCCGCCAATCATGAAAATTGTTCTCACTGGCAAACCAGTAACACGTTTCAACATAATTTTGAAAAACTTTCTACCAACTAAAAAACCACAAAAATAGAAAATCTCAAAAACCTACCTTCGTCCATTTCCATAACAATTATTCTTTTCAAGTCACTAAAAAACAAAAAACAAAAAACTAAAAACTGGCAGGATCTAAAAATTATTTAAAACTAATTAACAATAAAACAATGACTAGAGGGGATCACAGACAGGAGAACTTTTTTAAAATTCTTAACAGAAACAGCAATCTAATTATATCTCATATCACAGGCATTACAGGTTTCATATCACAATGGAGAAAATTGAATCAGACTTCTCCTTCTCCTTCACTGAGTGGAAGTAGATAAGAAAATACCATCAACATCCATGTGAGGCTCCAGCCAAATAAATGTTGAAAAGAGTATATTGACGTCCTCTGCTTCCTTCTCCACAACAACCAAGAAAAAGTAAATAATTATTTAATTGACAGAACAGTTATTGAGCAAATTAAAAATTTATTTATTCATTTCAGAAAGTTATTAAGTGCTTCGGGGAATTCTGGAGATATCCCCCCGGCAAGCCACCTGGAGATGTGGGTGTTGAGTCGATAGCCAAGAGGCCCCAATAAGGCTAGGAAGAATCTTGAGTCATGGTGATTTCTACAGGCCTTGGAAACGGCGTTTGTGCCTGAGAATAAAGGCAGAAGTTTGTGGAGATTTGTATCAACAGTCGGATATTGTTTTATTCTTTTATTTGAAAGAGTCAACTGGTCAGTCTAGAGGAAACATCTCCTCTGTTTAAAGAATAAAATAATTATCATTCAATGGACTACCTGTAAATCTCCCGGGGAAGATCGGTAGAAGCGGGTCGAAGTATGTCGAGCACTGGCTCATGAGTTGAAGACTTGCAGCCTCAGGTTGTATCGAAGTCGTTGTGAAGACTGGATAAAAGTTGTTTTTCAGTCGTTGGCTCAACTTTTTGTCCTAGAAGCTGAATATAGGTCCTTTGAATCATTTCACCCATCACAAGCCTGTGACAGAATGTCAAATTTGTAATAGGAAGCAATCGCACCTTGGTTATATGATACCTTACGATTTCCACATAAATTGTTTACTAGATACTTGATCGTAATAACGGAAAACATAACTTGAGATAAGATTTTAAAACTTTGGAAATATTGCTGGGATGTGATGAAGAAGTCCTGAACTACTGCTACGAAATCGAGTGCGTGTGCAGAAAGTGAAAGGGAAATTACATCGTGGAGTTTGTTTATGGCTCGAATGTTAAAACTCTACGAGAAGGCGCCCACACATACAGACACACAGTCTCGCGTACACCTGTGTAAACCAAACAGGTTCTCCACGACTCTCACGATGTTCAAATATTTCATCCTTCAAGAGTCGACCTGAAAAACGCTTTGGAACATTTCTTATTATTTTATAAATCGCTAACAAAAATGTTTCATAGCCTTCCTGAACGATTATTTCGTCATTGGAAACACTCTTCTTGAACGGCGATTATCTCTCGAAATTTATCAGGAACCTCAAGATAAGGAGAGCTTGTGGCGTGTAGACAACTAATCTCAATGTTTCTCTAGATGGTTTGAGTTCATGAGTCGAACATGATGCCAATAGAATCAGATGAATTTAGTCAGGTCCCTGTTGTAGGGATGGCAAAAAGTATCGATTCATAAAAAAAAACTATCGATATTTTTAGATTTTTTCCCCTGAAGAATCAGAGAATCGATTCAAAAATTCGAGATTCGGTCTGATTTTAATCGGCCGGTTAAGAAAAATTAATTATCATCAGTAACGATAATAGTAGAACTCATGCAAAGGAGGGGGAAGAGGTCTTTAAATTGGAATCTGATTTTTCTTACCCGCGAGTTAACGGAATCTGAGGAGTTTTCTTTCAAACGGGCTCATATCAACTTGAATTGTTGTCCAAATTGAGAAGAACCAATTTCATGGCGATGGAAGTTGTTTAGCGTTCTCGAATTTTCCAAATTGTTTTTTCATGGAAATTTTGATTGTAAGAACAATTTTCGAAATTTGGGCATGCATTTAGAGGGAGTGGTCGTTTCTTATTTGGATATAAACCCATTTGATGAAAAACGATGAAAATGAGCCACTTTGGAAAAAAAACGAGTTTTTGGTTGTGGGAAGCTATAATGAACCTTCGGAATAGAGCAAGAAAAAATATTCTAATCCACTCAAAATTTGATGGTTTATGTTTCAAGGTATGTAAAGTCCAAAAACCAAATTTAAAAAAAAAACATAAAAAAGTATTAATTGAAAACAATGGGATGGATATAAGCCGTTCTGTTGGCAAACCCGATTTTTAGCAAGCTTTTAAAGCGGGAAGGAATTCAACACATGAGGTGATAGGCCTTATCCCAAAGATTCAGAATCCGTGAAAAAAACATAAATTGTAAAGAATGGAATAAAGCCCGTTTGAAAGAAAACTCTCCATCTGATCCTTTTTCCCAGGAGCCTCGTGTTTGTTTCCGCTTTATTTAAAACGAATGAGTACGATCTCTCTTCCCCTAAGTGAAACAACCCTTCGGCTCTACTCTCCCCAAGCTACACGATGGCGTGCCTATCTCATTTCGGCCAAAAAATGGAGTTTGATCCTTTTTCTCCATGACCCTTCAATTATTACAAAAAATAACCACATCAGCCACTATGGGGAAGGACAATTTACGAATATCATCGCTTCCTAATGACTTTCATTGTTTCCTCATTATAACCTAATGACATGATAATTATCGGCTGTAAGCTTCAACGAGCGATACTGAATATTAAGATTCACCAATCTAACCAAAATACCTGAGTTTAAGTAAGGTGCAAACACTAATAACCATATTTATCGTGCATAGTATATTATGAAACGAACTCACCGTTGAAACGAAGGTCTGGAGATGGGGAATCGAAATATGAAGACAAAACGAGTGACTTGAATTTTGATTAATAATTTATTCAATGAATATTGAATGACTCGAATAAGATTCTAATGCAGTTGATAGTTAATTCAATAAGATATTGAATGACTCGAATAAGATTGGAAATGCAAAGCAAAGAGCAGTTTGAGAGTGTACGAACAACAAGCTAGTCGTGAGAGAAGCAGAGGACGAACTGGGGCGAGGCAAGCCACGCCAAAAACGGAATCAGCTAAAAAGCAGATGACTGCGTACAATGTTACCAACAACATAATTCGGCCTAAACTAATCTGCATTGAAGTTACACAATTTCAAAGCTTATAAGCAAGGACTTGTTATGCAAATGGGAACATTAAAATGTAAGAATATTTTCATAATAGAAAATATTCAGAAACAAAATACATCATGCTTTTTAGACGAATGCAACAATACAGCATGTGTCATGGATACTAGGTTCATGGTTACATGAGCTATATGACGTCACAGGGAAAGATTTCCTCATTGAAGAAATCTGATTTCCAGCAATAATATTTTGATGGAACTTATGAATCATGACGTCATTCAATTGTTCCCATTTATATAATTGATGGGAAGTTCACGAAGAAAAATTAGTCGGTTGTCATTTACGCAGCAAGTGACATAAATTGTCAAGATAAAAACAGCAATATGAAAAAGTAAAGTTTTCTATAGATTGAATTAGAAGTTAGCACTGTTAAAAGTTGGCTGTATCTTCCATGGTGGACGACTGAAAAAGGATACTCTCCTACACTCTGCACATACCCAGAAGCTACAAAATTGTTAACATTTTAATTTCAAACTTGTTAATAATAAAAATTGTTGATTTAATAATAAAAATAATCAAAAATTAAAAGTTAGCTCAAGCTTTTGGTAATTAGGTACTTAAGTACGGCTTTTGCTTTACCGATTCTTGAAAAAATCTGTACTTTTGAAAAAAGCGATACGATTCTTTTAGATCTTTTTCTAAAAGATCGATACGATTTAAATCGATTCATTTTGAAGAAGATGGCATTCCTACTCGGAGGGTGAGAGAAGGTGGTAGCGCTACAGAACTGATCTGTTCATTCACTAGCTCGGTTTCAGAATAATTTTCTCTCGCGTAAAATGATTGTGTAATGAATTATTGCGTCAAAAAGCCCATCAATATTGATGATATTTTTTCAATTTCCATTCACATGAAGAGCTTTAGTTAATTTACTCGTACTTAACCGTGGAAATCCACTTGGAACTGGGAAGTTCCAATTACTCACTCGTTTGAAACCAATGAGGAAGTATACAGGCGTAACTCCCGCAGATATGGGCAACTGCGAAAGTGAAAGGAAAACATTTTTGTAGACAGCAGAACGCTAACAGCCAATTATATCCATTAAGAGTCCGCCTTTCGTCCGTTTCTCATGACCATTTTCTAAAAAAGTCAAGAAAAAATGTGAAAGTGCATTTTTTATACGCAATCCATACAGGTATATAATACAGCTCAGTAATTGCATTTTGCAAAAAAAAAACTGTCATGACAATTTTTTTTTTTTCAGCGACTGAGTTGTTGAAGAAATATTATTTTAGGATTGCGGTGCCGTAATGACACACGAGGATAATTTTCATGTGCGGAGGGCAGGATAGCGAGTGAGCGAAGCTGGGCGTTTTGTCTCGGTCAGTTCAGCTCTGGTAGCCGTTCCTGTGGGGCACGCGGGGTCCGGATCAGTGAAAGTGATGGTACGGTTCGAAACCCTGGCTGTTCCAGCCTAATGAAGTTTGAAATGGGTAGGAGAATTTACAGTTTTGTTCTAAATTGAATGTAGAGAGGCTTTCTCGGTCAAATTGCGATACACGGCCTTAGTTTGCCATGCAGCCCCTTGAAAGCTTCGAGTTTGAGCATTGAATCCATAGCTTTCTGGATCAGCATCATATTGGTTTACTGTTGCTGACCTAGGCTTGAGTTGATGAGAGCCTATAGCATCCTTATCAGGATCGTTTTCCCTATCTGTAATCCATCCGTAGGTGGTACAACAGATAATCAGTCACTCGAAATTTTGATGGAAGTCCTGCTTACGTAGATCGTGGAAATGATTCATTGAGACGACTAGATTCAAAACCCTACAATATTCATATGTGGACGTATGCACCCAGTCATGATTGTTTGAGAGTTTGAACGCACTTGTAACGATTAAAATTTGATCATTTAATGTACTCCCACTTTTCACGGCCTTGGTTTGGAATACAGCCCCTTGAAAGTTTCGAGAATAGTTCTTACAACTCCCTGAATCAGCATCACTTAGGCTTCCTGGTGCTGAACGACCATCTGTTAGAAGATTAACTGAGTGTCCAACGGTGCAGTCTTAATAGGCATGAGATGTTGATGGGTCTCCATAGTCATGAGTTGATGAGAGCCTGTAATAATAACTAGTTCGTCTTCCTCATCTGTAATCCCCTCATTCAAATGTGGAGCTCGAATGCTGGAGACGCCTGGAAGAGCACTGATCAGCTGAGTGAGCTCCGAAGCCATTTTCAATCCTATTGAACGCTGGAAGCAGAAATTTGAGAGGGAGGGTCAAGGGAGAATACAGATGGTGGTAGGTGCTATTCATGGAAAACCAGTGATCTATACAGAAGGGTGCTCTATACAGAAAATAATAAACCCTCGGGCAATAATTTGCGTGTTTTGGTTAATTTTGTTTCCGCCGTTCAGCCAATCTTCTTCTTCATCTTCATCCCGATTTTGACTACCCCGTCACAACTTCTTCTTCTTCATCTTCATCCCGATTTTGACTACCCCGTCACAACTCCTTCTTCTTCATCTTCATCCCGATTTTGACTACACCGTCACAACTTCTTTTTCATCTTCATCCCGATTTTGACTACCCCGTCACAACTCCTTCTTCTTCATCTTCATCCCGATTTTGACTACCCCGTAACAACTTAAATGACTCATATTTTCATCTCCTGTTTTATTTTAGATTTCAATCAAATGCCAATACTTAGTATACATTTCTTTTTGCTCAATCAGAAGTTTATTTATACATTTTTCATGTATCACGATTTTTTTCTATGTAAATTGGGCTTGCCCGTATTATATAAATAAATAGAATCACACTTATGTGACGTGACATGACTCCTCATGATGTCACATGAGAGCACGTGACGTGAGAGCTGTTTCCACCTCAAGTCACCGAAGTCTCCGTAGTATTTTTTGCATTACCTATTGACACACTTGGCACGATTCCTCAATTACCCACTAAAACAACCGTCATCTGTTAGGGCAGCTACATAAAAATGACATTACAGACTCAGGTGACTGGAAAAATGTCTTGTCCCGAGTTCAAGAAGCCGTGACGCCCGTGACTCCCAGAAAGTGAAAGGCTTCAAACCCGATCGAAAAAAAACCTGGTCTACTCGAAATACTTCATTATTGCAACGGGCGGAGTCGCGGCGAGTTTTCTGATCCTGCATCAACTCCTTTTTTCTTAGTCGATCCTGGAGTCCTTGGAGAACCGCTTGCGCGCTCGGGAACCCGCGTAGAAATGTAAAAGGTTTTTCACTTACTTACCGTGAACGCTTATTATAGGAGAATATTCATCGAAACTCACCTGCGCGATTATGCCTCCTTGTTTTCATCTGATCAGGTAAACCGTACCTACATACTCATAGATAAGTATTAGTAAATGAAACGTGTTACAAACGCTGCAAATTATTTCACAAAGGTTTATTATTTTTCTGTATAGATCACTCGTCTGCAAAGAACAAAGCTTTGCACACTCAATTCGAAGAAATAGGGAGTTCCTTCATATGGAAATTTGAATGCTGGTTGCTAAGGAACCAAAACTGAATACAACTCGAAAAACGCTGCCAATTATTTCACAAAGTTATTATTAATTATTATTGTTTTCCTGTACAGATCACTACTGCAGATATCACAGCTTTGCGAAAGCATCACAGCTATTTATTTTTTTTTACCTACCAACCATAGGTACCTACTAGAGTTTTAGAACTTGGGCATTATTGAACATTTCAACCCAAAGCTTCGCGGGACAAGTGGAAATTAAGGGTTGAAATGTTCAATTATGCCCTAGCTCTAAAACTCTAGTAGGTACCTATGGTTGGTAGATAAAAAAAAAAAATAAATAGCTCTGGTACTTTTCAAAGCTTTACAGTAACTTAACCCATTTCCGGCCACAGTTGCATTTTTGCTTCGTCAAAATGATTTTTTTTGAATACTGAAATAGTGAAAAATCATTGTAGACGAATTTTTTCTCGTTCAAGCATTCTTTAAACTTTTCAAAAAAATTTTCTTCGACATTCGGAAGGTCAATGAGATTTGGGATTTTTTTTTAAAGAGGCTTTTTGACCGAAAGCGTGATTATGGTGGCTCAAATTTGATCCTGAGTGAGTGAGCTTTCTGGGATATGAGTCGAAACAGATTCCGGTCCATAAATAGATTTTTACATTTTACCTGGATTTTTTTAGGTTTTTGACAATGAAATGGATAAATCATATCGATTCGGAAAACTGAAACCTCTAAAATCCTGTAAAATGTTAAATTCATAAAATTTGAAGCATTTTTGATTGTTGAGCAAATGATGCCTTATTTCGGTCAGCATTCTGTCAAATAGTTCACCCTCCTCCTCCCATTACTCTAGGCAGGTAAAAAAATAAATAAATAGTGACTATAGCAAAGCTGCGATCTTTGCAGATGAGTGATCTATACAGGAAAATAATAAACCTTTGTGAGATAATTTGCAGCGTTTTATTTCTTTTACCTACCAACTTTTTTTTTACCTACCTACCATTGGTAGGTACTACCTACCACACCATACTGCCTTCACAGCTGAAAATAGGAAGCTTCATATGGAAATTTGATTACTGGTTACTAAGGTAGCAAAACTGAATACAAATTGAAGAAACGAACAGCGATCGCATTTTGGTTAGCAAAAAATTCAACGAAAATTAGACCTCTTTTGCGGTTCACACTCGTGATTCTGTTTTATCGAAAGAAAATCCTCAAGTACTCGTAGGGAGCGAACGGTTTGTCCTGCTGAGCTCCGCGTAGTCTCAAAAATGTTTTATAATTCAATTCTATTTAAAATTGGTGAAAATCGATACCTTTATTTCGAGAGTTTTCGAGCTAGGGCACTCTTGAAAATGTCGACCCTTAATTTTCACCCCTTTAGTTTTAATGCTTTTTGAAGATTCTAAACCTAAACTTAAAGTTTTTTTTTCAAACTCCCTGCAATTTTGTCTAGTCATCATTCAAAAATTCCCCTGGATCCATCTCTTCAGAATAATATACTTAACAAAACAAAAAATAGAGTGATATGTTGAACAGAAGCTGAGAAAACGGTGCATGTAACGGACTACTTTTCAAGGGGATTTCATCAGTCCGAAAAAATTACCAACTGCTCACTATATTATCACTTCAGTTGAAAATAAAGACAGCATACTTGAAAGAAGAAATGAATCCCAACGAAGATACTTATCATTTCTTGAAGATACCTAGTTGACCACGTAATTGACTCCCACTGCTTACAAAGAAGAAAAATTCCTCTCAAGGTTGGAGGTCATCAATATGAATAGTGCATTGAAGGGCCGAGGCGGGAGCCGCAATCGAGACGCCCTGAGATTGATCGTCTTTGTCAAAGCCGCAAGGGAAAAGCGGCTCAGCCCGGGAGGCGCCCGTCTATAACCCATTAATCACAATCAGCTAACATCCCCTTTGTTTTATTCAACTGTCGACAGCTCAGTGCTCACTTGAGGGAGGTCCCATTTTCTGCAAAACAGGAAGGAACTTGGACGAAGGTCTGAGAAGGCGTCTACGAGATGTATCCGATGGATGATTATATAATATCAGACTTACATAGACTTACATAGTTCAGAAGAATATTTCGACCAAGGGTGATAGACATACTTACTTGTAGTCTAGTAGTCGTGATTTCGACTATAAAGCATTTTAAATTGACTTAGAACTCCTCAAACTTAACAACATTTTAAAAAGTCTGCCAAGTGGGTGTGGCACATAGCTTCCTCGTATCCATTACCCGATTGTATAGATGATCCGATGCATGTAGTTTATCTCAAAACATCAATCTGTAAATACCTTGTACTATTCTCATAGGGGACTCAACACGTCAACCGTCACAATCTCTGAATATTGTTGGAAAATGTAGGAGTTATGGCTGTGGCAAGGATTTCACGATTGCGCATGCGTAGCGGCTACTATCAGTCCGGGGGTATTGATTTTCATAGAGCCCATATACACGCCAACCCGCACAATCCCTGAAAATTCCATCGAAATCGGATGGGAATTGTAGAAGTTATGGCTGTGGCAAGGATTTCATGACAGACACACAGACATACAGACAAACCAACTGAAACCAAAATTGTTCAGGAAGGTCTGAAACGTAAAACGCGAGTGGAAATTTTGATTTTGGAGATCTTTTTAATATTTCTCAATACTTCTTTTTAATATTAAATCAATCAAATTAAATCAAAAATTTTTTGATTGAAAATGTTAGTTTGAAAAGAGTACAAATGTTTGCCTAAGTTTAATTCATAGGTTTATTTATAATCTAAATTCAAAACTCCGTTAGATTGTTTTCAAAAAATTTTCCAGACAATTATTCCTTCAGAAAAATTATTTATTATACGAAATACACGGATAATTAATTGAAAAATTTATAGGTAGCATAATTTTAGTCGGACGTCTTCAACAAGGCGCTAACCTACCGCTACAGCTCAAATGAAGCTTGTGCCAGATCTCGAAATAGTCAGGTGAGCAGCTGCTGACCGGTGGGCATTTTTGCGCTGAAAAGTGATCAGTAATTGTTCGGTGAGATCCATCCTTGGACCTTTTGGTTTTTTAAAGAAATGGCTGCCGAAGCAACTGAATTGACCTACTACCCCAAACCAAACCTGTATTACAGAAAGTGAATCTCGCCCTTTCATTTCACACCTCAGGTGTGGAGTGCTATATGGGCGAATCCGGTGATTGGCAGACGGTATTTCGTACTCGAACAGCAATCATAGACTGTAATTTTTACCTAATAAGGAGTACCAAAACCAACAGCTGACCCTGCAAGAGTATCAGCAAGCTGAAGTTCTGATGCACCAGCTGTTTTTGCCTCGAGTACTCTCCTCTTCGTCAAAGCTAAGGGATAAATATAATATATTATATTTATTCGCTATATTACAATGAAAAGAAGAATATCTCAATAGTAATTGGTGGGCATTGCAACATGAATTTAAATTGGGAAAATGCTTCTCTCCTTTCTCATCTTTTGGAGAAAGTATCACTTGCATAGGTGTCAAACCAGATATGAATCCAGCACCAAGCAGTGGCGTCAGGTGAGAATATTCGTCAGGCAAACAGCTTAAAAAAATAAACGATGATAAAAAACGCAGCAAATTTTAACATAAAGGTTTATTATTTTTCTATATAGATCAACCGCCAGCAAAGAACACAGCTATGCCAATGTCACTACCTACCATGTTTTCGCTTCAAAATCGAGTTTATTTAGATGAAATAAACGCCTCATACTCCGTTCGAAGAAATAAGGAATTCCTTCATCACGAAATTTGATTGCTGGTTGCTAAGAAAGCGTAATTCATGGCTCATTTTCCAATTTTTCTGCTTTCAATGCCACGAAACAGCTCCTCGATTGGTTTGCCTTGGCTGATGCGGTTTTAGTGGGAATGTAGCAATACTAGACCCTGCACTGACAACCCGCCTACTAGTCCGGGCAACGAAGGGTTTGAGGTAGAAAAAATAGAACCCAAACCAAAATTGGCACAGATGTAGGGGTGGGTATCCTTATTAACATACTAAAAGTCCTGGAGGGTGGGGCACGAGCTCGAGGGGAGGGGGGGTCACTAAGGTCCCATTTTGGGGTTTTTCGTAAATATCTCAAAAACGGTGCATTTCTCGATAAAGCATGTCCCATAGTAAATTAAAGGTTATAAAATTCTCCACAACTTTGATTCCATACGTTTTATCGAAATTCCGAACCGTTACCGAGTTTTATGCATCCAAAAATGGAGGAATTTTGAAAATTCGGTTTTTAGGTCACGTTTTCTGGATAACTTTGTTGAATTTCGTCCAAACGGTTGATCTGAGAAAAAATGTCTCTTAAAAAAAGTTGTAGAGCATAAAAGTTCCTTGAAGAATATGTGGTTTATTGCCAATTTATCATTTATCAATCAAAATTACGCCAATTTCAAAATTTTGCCAATTTGTGTCATTTTTACTCAAATGTTGCCATTTCCCTTTTTATGTGCCCTCGAACTTCAATCGTCCTTCTTTTTGTCATCTGTCGTCATTTAATGCTATATATACCACGAATTAACAACCCAGAATTACATATCAACAGATCGGGGGGGGGGGGTGTATATGAAAATATGATGTAGAAGAACCAAATTTTTTTTTATTAACTAAGTATTAAAGTAAGGTATTTACAAAATAACATGATCGTTAGGTAAGGTCAAAGTACATCAAAACTCGTCTTCTTCGTCACTCATGGAGGTTGCTTCAGTGGGGGCGGCGTTGGTGCAGGTGCCATGGCGCCCGCCACAGGCGACCGAGCAGGCAATGCCTGTTTTCCGACAACCACATTGAGTTCCACATCCGGTTGTGCACCGACAAAACATGGAATTCAGAACTTCTTCGGGTGCCACTGGGGCGTTGGTGGTCACTGGATGGAGTCCATCCTCCTGCATGGCCCATCCGAAGCTAGTTGGTTGGTGGTAAACTGTTACCCAGCCACTGTTGGACCAGCAAAGAAATACCAAAATATTTGTTAGCAAAGCAATTAATACTGTAAGGAAGTGAGTTATTGGTATATAAGATGCAATGAATGATCTACCTGTAGATAACACGTAGGGAGTGCTGATGCTTTGGTTGGTGGCAGGGACGTCAAATTGGGGTTTGGCCTGACGGCGGCTTTCAGGAAGGCCTGGTGTCGCAGTTGGTTGAGGTTATTGAGTTGGGGAGGAGCCTTGAACATATTGAGTGAGAGGACTTCGCCAACTCTCTCAATCTCTTGTGGTGCAGAGGAGGGGTTGTAAAAACAAGGAGAAACTTCACCTATGACGCTTTGTCAGTGCAGGTTTTTACAGCTGTCATTTTGCTCTTCCCATAAATTGCTGATGTTGTATGACAGCCTCAGAAACTGTGAAGGAGGAGGTATTTTGAGCAAATGGGAGCTGCTGCAACCTGTGAATACAATATACCTTTTAGGGGACATTCCCTCGGCCTGGCTTTATGAAGAATAGTTGTCCTTGATTGGGGGGCGTCAAGGCTACTAGTAGCACTATCAGGTCTATATCTTCCCCAATCACAGTTAGCCTCAAAATACCTCCTCCTTCAAAGTTTCTGAGGCTGTCATACAACATCAGCAATTTATGGGAAGAGCAAAATGACAGCTGTAAAAACCTGCACTGACAAAGCGTCATAGGTGAAGTTGCTCCTTGTTTTTACAACCCCTCCTCTACACCACAAGAGATTGAGAGAGCTGGCGAAGTCCTCTTACTCAATATGTTCAAGGCTCCTCCCCAACTCAATAACCTCAACCAACTGCGACACCAGGCCTTCCTGAAAGCCTACGTCAGGCCAAACCCCAATTTGACGTCCCTGCCACCAACCAAAGCATCAGCACTCCCTACGTGTTTCTCTACAGGTAGATCATTCATTGCATCTTATATACCAATAACTCACTTCCTTACTGTATTAATTGCTTTGCTAACAAATATTTTGGTATTTCTTTGCTGGTCCAACAGTGGCTGGGTAACAGTTTACCACCAACCAACTAGCTTCGGATGGGCCATGCAGGAGGATGGACTCCATCCAGTGACCACCAACGCCCCAGTGGCACCCGAAGAAGTTCTGAATTCCATGTTTTGTCGGTGCACAACCGGATGTGGAACTCAATGTGGTTGTCGGAAAACAGGCATTGCCTGCTCGGTCGCCTGTGGCGGGCGCCATGGCACCTGCACCAACGCCGCCCCCACTGAAGCAACCTCCATGAGTGACGAAGAAGACGAGTTTTGATGTACTTTGACCTTACCTAACGATCATGTTATTTTGTAAATACCTTACTTTAATACTTAGTTAATAAAAAAAAAATTTCGGTTTCTTCTACATCATATTTTCATATACACCCCCCCCCCCCCCCCGATCTGTTGATATGTAATTCTGGGTTGTTAATTCGTGGTATATATAGCATTGAATGACGACAGATGACAAAAGAAGGACGATTGAAGTTCGAGGGGCACATAAAAAGGGAAATGGCAACATTTGAGTAAAAATGACACAAATTGGCAAAATTTTGAAATTGGCGTAATTTTGATTGATAAATGATAAATTGGCAATAAACCACATATTCTTCAAGGAACTTTATGCTCTACAACTTTTTCTAAGAGACATTTTTTCTCAGATCAACCGTTTGGACGAAATTCAACAAAGTTATCCAGAAAACGTGACCTAAAAACCGAATTTTCAAAATTCCTCCATTTTTGGATGCATAAAAACTCGGTAACGGTTCGGAATTTCGATAAAACGTATAGAATCAAAGTTGTGGAGAATTTTATAACCTTTAATTTACTATAGGACATGCTTTATCGAGAAATGCACTGTTTTCGAGATATTTACGAAAAACCCCAAAATGGGACCTTTAGTGACCCCCCTCCCCTCGAGCTCGTGCCCCACCCTCCAGGACTTTTAGTATGTTAATAAGGATACCCACCCCTTCATCTGTGCCAATTTTGGTTTGGGTTCTATTTTTTTCTACCTCAGGCCCTTTTTTAGTCTTCGTTGCCCGGACTATACCCGCTGATCGTCGCCTGCCATCCAAAACCAGTCTCGCAAAATTAATTTTTTTTGTACTGTTTGCCTAGCATCACCGGACCCCACGCTAGTTCGCGTATCATCGATGTAATCGATCGTTTTCTGGTGCGTTTCAGGCTAGTATCCTAGGCAAAATACGTACTTATTCGATTCTCCTGTTTCATCTCACTTTCTTAGATATGAAATAGTCCCTAAATTTTATAAAAATTTACCAAAACCGGCTAAATATTAAGTATTTGCGAAAAATGAAAATATAGGAGAATCTCAACAAAAATGAATTTATTCATTTTGAATTTTTAGTAAGGCAAACAGTGTTTACTATGTTTGCCTGGAGGAGATGCCACTGGCACCAAGATATCAGAGTACAGCCGTACTAATACTCTCAGGCTGCAGATTTGAACCAAATTAGCTTAAGGATGATGTTAAGTATCAATCCATGAAACCTTCCAGTACTTACATTAATTTCTTGATTCACGCTACGTTGGTTACTAATCGTTAACCTCGTGAGTACATTTTTGGTGCATGCCGAAACATGGTTACCAAGTTGACTGTAAAAGCCATTATTATGTGAAATTTTAGAAAAAAATGAAATTTTTACTTTTTATACAAGGCCATTTATAATAGTGAAGCTCTCGCTATGGGAAACAGCCTCATTACAGAACCCAGCGACCCGATTCATGAGCTTTCCTTTTGCGGGATTGCATTCGTGACACTTGTAAAAACCTGCTAACTTCTGAGTTTAGCTTGCTTAGATACCTTACTAGAAGAAAGTAGGTAGATAATGAGATGTTCAACTTTTCAGCCATAATATTTTTGAAGTGGAAAAAACACTTGATGGAAAAAGAAATTTAGACACATAATGTTATGATCGGAAAATAATGATTTTAGAA
>CM019171.2:20947131-20986491 GCA_009739505.2 Apolygus lucorum
AATTAACAGGTGTCAAAAACATGATTCAAGACAAAAATTAACTGTAGACCGCTACACTTCTAAGGGTTGAAATTTCCAAAACGCCCTAAATCAAAACGTTTTGATAAAAATGTATAATTTTTTCATTGTTGAATTTTTAGAATCGAATGAGCCCACAATCATAAGTGATCACAATCACCTCTCTGTAGGACCAACCGTTCGCTCCTGGACTGATTGATAGTAGCCACTGCACATGCGCAAACGTATATTTCCTTGTTACAGCCATAACTTGTATATTTCCCAACAATATCCAGAGATTGTGCCGGTTGACGTGTAGATGGTCCCTTATGAGAGCAGGGCAAGGTATTTAGAGATTGATGTTTTGAGATCAACTACTATGCATCGGATCATCTATCATCGGGTTATGGGTACAAGAGGGCTGTATGCCACACCTACTCCCCAGACGGTTTTATTATTAATTAGTGAAAAATAGAGGGTGATATTCTCAAAATCGATTCAAAAAAGTTCACCCCTAAGCGCTGGTTTTGATTTTCGTTTTCTCGTTCGGTCGCTGATTCTCAATATTTTTGATTTCTGATGGATTCCATATGTTGGGGACATCTGCTGGAATATGCCTGGTATCCCGTTTTTGTAAAAATTTATTGTAATACCCGCATATTTGGTCAATGAGTGAATCACCAAAAAATTAATTATGGTGTTTCGTCAAAAAATATAGATTTTATGAGAAATTTGACATGGCAGAAACATAGAATACGACGAAAGGAAACCAAATAATTTTACAGAATGAAAATCGGTCCACTGATAGCTGAGAACTGTTGGGAAAATGATTAAGCTCCTGTCTCTCTATTTTCCCAATATAGCTGTCTCTTTCGCACACTGGTCATCCCCAATCAGTAAACTGGTTTTGTGCAGACCAGATACTGATACCAAAAGTTTCGGTAAGCCGTTTTTATGTACACCGGAGGCTGAAACTTCTATCGCACCAAAATTCTCCTTCTGATCACAGTTTCAACCAATTCAAGTCAATTCAGTCAAATAACCAGTAAAATTTACCAGTTAATTCAAAAGTTTGTATTTCAGTTATTTCAAAATTTTTAAAGAATTTAAATTCACAACATGTACGTTGCGTAATGAAATGACAATAATCAGCTTGAATAGCTGAACTGAACTGGTCTACAGTTTCGCGTTGTCCTACCCCTTTCATCATTCCAAAAAGTTCTTTGACATTCTGAAAAGAGAGGTAAAAAAAGATCCAGTTTCACAGAGCGAATCCACATGGTGAAGTTGGTTAGTATTTATGATGGCAATATATATGTACGGGTATCAGCTTCAGAGAAAATCAATTGAACGTACGGGGGATGGGAGCAATCGCATAAGTGATAGGCACCCTTAAAAGCAAATTTTTTCATTGGATCTCCACTCTGGCAGAACACGAAGCTTTCAGAGTGCTCCATCATCAGTTTCCTCACGGCAAATAAATCTTACGGATTGAAAAACCAGCCTGCCAAGCCTTTCCGTTGTCTCACGAGCTCGGCATTATAAAACGCGTTTTTTTCCAACTCGGTCGACGGATTGCATCACGCGGTTTTTAAAGACGATCGAACTAACAGAAAAATCCGATCCACCACGTGTTTCGCTCGCCACTTTCACTTTTTGGATCGTGGATGCTCCCGAACGGCGCTTTCGACCTTGCGGCTCTGCGAACGCGGTGCTCTCACTTTTTGTTTGTGTTCGGTGAGATTCTCACAAACCATTCTACGGATGCCTCAATTATTAGTGATTGTCAACAATAATGCAATAACGCAAAAATACTACAGGGATCCAAATACCAAACTATGGAAATTATTACACGAAGGGGGAATTTTATTCTCTATACATTACTCGTCTGCAGAGAACACGGCTCTGCCATTGTCACTACTTGTGTATGTGTGATTTTTAACCGCGAATACAATATCAACCAGAGTTGGGCAAAACCATACTCATGAATATAATCAAGATTTTTAATCACAGGAATACGTTTCTGTGATTATGATTAAGATTAAATTCGTATTCACCGCGTACGAGTATAATGGGGTGTGCGCATGGGTCGGAAAAACTGTTTGTTATTTTTAATCTAAACTAGACCTCATTCTGAGAATTTTGACACCAACCGCGACCTTCTAGCGTGAGAAGACCTTTTTCTATGATTTTTCAAAGTTTCGAATGTTTATGACGTCACAGTGGCTGGGGGTCCCGCCCAGGCGGGAGGGGTGCGTGATATCATAAACATTCGAAACTTTGAAAAATCATAAAAAAAAGATATACTCATCCAAAAAGAGAACGGATGGTGTCAAAATTCTCAGGATGAGGTCTACTTTCGATTAAAAATTAAAAAAAAATCAAGCGCACACCCCATTAAAATCTTAATTACGAGTATGATTAGGAGTACATTGTTGATTAAGAAGAGAGTACACGATTAAGAAAATCTGTGATTAATCACAGGAATAGTAGGATTAAATTTTTATTCACGCACTATGAGTATGATTAAGGTCATAATCACGGAAAATCCGTGATTAATCATAGGAATAACAGGATTAAAATTTTATTCACGCACTATGAGTATGATTAAAGTCATGATCACAATCATACTCATAGTGCGTGAATAAAAATTTAATCCTACTATTCCTGTGATTAATTACAGATTTTCTGTGATGAATAAAATACTCGTAACCATACTCCGTGATTACGATTTTAATCATATCCTTACTGTGTGAATACGAATTGAATCTTAATCATATCTCAGAAACGTATTCCTGTGATTAAAAATCTTAATCATATTCATGAGTATGATGTTGCCCAACTCTGATATCAACTCGGTAATTTCCGTAAACGAACTGAACATATTTTATTGCTGTCTAATTATCTCCAATACATTGTAAGAAATATAATCATAAGGAACAAACAAATAATAATAACAGGACGGTAGGATGGCAGCTACATTACACTTCCCCTAAGTGTCAACGATACTGTGCTGGAAACCGGACTTGTCGGCCACTCCGAGTGGTGGTATGATGAGTTGTCGGTACAGTAGTTGGATGAGGAGCTGAGTCCAGATCTCTCGGGCTGAGCCAGCATGAAAGCTGTATTCGAAAAACTTTGTCTGTATGGGACAGTCCGCGATAAGGGCCATCGTAAGTAGGTACTAACTATCGACTACATACCAACTTCACAATCAAGTTCATTTGGAAGAAATAAACGCTTCACACACCATTGGAAGAAAAGTGAGTTGTACGCGTCTTCAATAGGAAATTTTATAACTGGTAGCTAAGGACGCAAAACTGAGTCCATTTCGAAGAAACGAACAACGATCGCATTTTGTATAATAATTATAATGCCACATTGCGATTCACGCTCGTGTTTCTGATTTATAGTCCAATCCTTAAGACGTGATAGCTCTGGTCTGCACTAAACCAGCTTACCAGGAGGTTTCTGGTCTACACAAAACCTAGTTACCAAAAGAAGGGAAGTCGTCCTTAATGATTTGCTTTGAGATTGTTGAGGATTGAAAGGGATTTGATGGAGATAATTTGTACTTGTAGAAGGGGCACAGGTGGGCTATCGACCCTGGCGAGCCGCATGTTTTATTTGGAAAAAACGGCGCAGTTGAGGTTTATAATACAAATGAAACTTGAATCTGACGCCGAGACCTATTCTTCCATCCCACTTGATACATCATATTTGTAAAATTGGGGTTCTGAAAGTATTTATCCGGATTCATCCGGGGTTGTCCAACGAATTTATGACGTTTCAGGAAACAATTTTTTTTACTACTACTTGTGCCTTGGAGTTGCTCATCGCTAATGACATTTCCGAGTGAATCACTTAAAAGTAAAGGTCTCCAACGTTTAGTTTTTCGTCCCTAATCACCGTGTCTCGTTAAGTATACAGACAAGACCCTCAACCGGATGCTCTGTTTGCCTTTACTTATATACCTTCTGATTCATCTCTCGAGTTCTGCTGAATCTTCAATCCTTCTACTAAACATGCCATAAGAAATATGACAGTAAGAACGACTTTCGATGTTGCAAATTATTGGTACTCACCTAGGTTTTTGAACCTGTTCCACAATCTGCCATAGTTTTTGATAGGTAAAATTTAATAATTTTAATAAAATTTAATATTACAATTGAAAATGTAATACTTCTTCTCTTCAGAGATCTGAAATTGTACTTACTTCTTGGCAGAAATTTGACTCGGTGAAATAATGGATTTGCTTGAAAGACAAGCTATCTGCAGCATTCAAATTCGCCCTCAATATTATTCTTACTGTATTCAACCTGGCTACAACGAAATAGGCCAATGTTCTTATTGGGGTTATATCTTTATATAAATTGTAGTCAACGTTGATACGATATAGGTCGTTAACTCTCTCATAATTCTCGATGTGCTCGTATTCGTATAGTTAGTACTACGACCGTACAACTCTCAGCACCCAATATGGTTTTGTGGCGTCCACTTTCCCTGAGCCCGCCGCCTTGTAAAACACCGGACGCACGGGAAAGTGAGAAGTCGAAAAATTCTCCGAGCGAACACCTTCTGAGGTCGTCGGCGTAGGAGGTCCAATCAAGTGAAATCGGAGTGCGGAAGTTTCTAGGAGAAATACCTCGTTATTTCTCTTTCAGGCGAGACAGAATAATGCTAGAGATGATGGTTGGTAGGTGTCACTATCGAGCGGTTTGGGGAATCTGTCTACGCTTCAGTGACGTCAGGATTACTTGAGGATTCTCTAAATTATGTACGAGTATCAATAAACTGGGTCAAAAGTCCACAGAATGGCATTAAGAATGATCATGGGGCTCTTCAACACTAATTAGACCTTGGTGTCACTAGTGTCACCGAAAACATCTTGGGAATTCCACAGCTGCCCCAGTTTCATCTGATTAACTAGATTTCAATTGCAATTTAAAAATTAATGGACAAAGTGTAAGTTATTAGTTATCAGAAGTCGAAAAATTATGAAAATTTTTTTTATGATTCTATTTTGAGACAAAAATTCCGCTGTCCCATAAATGTAAAATTGCGATATAATTTTGGTTGCTCCAGTGACACTTTGGGGTAGCTGTGGAGTTACTGAGATGTTTTCGGTGTCACTAGTGACACCATGGTCCAATTAAGGTTAACTATGTTCGATGGGAGCCTGATTCAGCTAAGCCAAGGCAGCCCTCGTGGCGCCTGCATCTCTGGTATAGCAGGAGGTGAAGGTTATTGGACCAAATTGTTACTGAAGGGGTTGCCAACAATATGGCAAAACAACTATATTCCCTCTTGAAAGCTGGTTATTTTCAACGAGGTTCTGGGGAAACAAACCCAGATTTTTATAGAAGCATTTCCAACAATCTGCACTCATATTCTTCAGAACCAAGTTGATACAGTAAAGCAAAGACGATCCAGGGATGGTAATTACCATAGATTAGGAATTATAGTCAAAACATTGATTCGTAATGGATGCATTCCAGGGGGCCACTCCCCATCGGATTATGATTAATTAAATTTAAACCAGTAGGAAAGCGATAAAACATGCATTTTTATTTATTTTCCTACTGCACACAACTGTGTCACTCTCTGTAATTCAGGTAGTATTTGGAGTAAAAAGTAGAGGACCCCCCCCCCCCGTCCTCAATTCACGGTGAAACACCCCCCCCCCCCCCCAAAAAAAAAACCTCACAAAACGGTTTCTGGTGCCTTGGCACCATTGATTTATTTCATAGTGGCACAAAAAAATATTTCGCTAAAATCCAGAGGTATATTAATGTTTTCTCAATTTCAAAGCTTGGGTACAATTGGTAAGCTTTACAGGAACCAAAATATACTCTGGTGAATTAATGTGGACTCGGAAGTTATCTGGGTCGAACAAAAAAATTTGAATACTGTTTGCTGAGGATGTAAAACTGAGTGCAACTCGAAGAAACAAACAACGATCGCATTTTGGTTGCCTAAAAACACGCAAATTGGTTGGAAATTGAGGCCTGGGCAGAGTACATAAGATTATGCTCGAAAATGCACGTTTTAGAGCTTTACCTTCCCCCTTCAAGAGCAAAATTCAATTACAACTTGGTAGATTTCAACGTCGAACAAAAACGGATTTCGCTGGTCGGTTGGAGAATAAGGCCTGGGTAGAATGCACAAGATTTTGTCACACACGCTCAATCATTCAGCTATGATTTTTTCGCGGATTTAGATTCAGAATGGTCTAAAACGGATTCTCTGTTGAGTGTTGTCCTTCTTCATCCCAGATTAATCGGATAAGGACGCCCAAGTCTGTAGGACGTCCTAAAAATTAAAAAAAAAATGCAGAATTTTTATGGTTTTTAGCACACTACATCAGTAGCACAGGGTTTTCGGAGTTACAAATTTGGGTATAATCTATCCTTAAGGGACCTTACAACATAAGTATTAAATTTTTTTTAGATACCCCAGCCATTGGTATGTTAAACGTTCATTCACTGGGGTATAAATGCATCAGTAGGTAGAACAAGTATCAATTTACATGCAAGATCCTATTTCACGAGTGAAGCTACTGAAGCTGGAAATTTATAGCCCAGCCAGAAGAACCGGTGGTCTTCAGTTCGTTCCAGGTTCATTAGCAAGCACCTGCGATTGGATGAATGAACTTTTTCCCTCTACTCCGAAACGTCAAGTAAACCCAACATTCATAACGATGATATTTGAACGGCTCCGCCAAGTTGTTTAATAACACCACATTCTCATATCAGGAGGCAGGTTGAAGGAAGTGAGCCGCAATATTGGTTCACGGGAAGGCGGTAGGCCACTCCAAAGTGGCCGGTATTATAAAGCCGTAGGTCCTAGAACTAGCTGGGTAGTATTAACTTCTCAGAGAAGGGGAAATGCCATAACCTCCCTATACCTTTACTAATAACCGCAAGGATAACATACGGGGATTGAGAAAACCCGGCTGGGTCAAATTACCTACTGAGGTGTTGCGCGCCGAAGTTGTACGCGTAGACCTTTTACGAGAACTGCCTCTCAGCTGACACTTTACAGCCCGACTTAAAGTGATTTCATCATTCAATATTTTATCCTTGGAGTATTAGGTATTCTTCACTTCCATCGTAAAAGCAGTGTCTGGCTCACTCAATTTCGTTAAAAGTCATATCATGGAGTTTAACCTCGCAATTTTGAAATTCGAACCTTTGAAAATAATCATGGGAATGTATGTAAAAGATGATGTGATCAAATGTTTCTTTTATCAATACTTTGTTTTATTATATTCAATAATGAACCTTTGAAATCTAGCGAGAATAAATAATAATAATATAATAAACCATTGTGTAATAATTGGCAACTTTTTAGGTCGAAAATGACCTTCAGTTTTCTGTGAATTTTTTAATCAAGTCTGACCAAATGACGTCATAAGGAATAAATTTCTTGGCTCTTCATCTTTCATTTGCGGAAAGTGCTCCTTGTAATAAAAAAATAGTGTTAGAATTGGAACCACCCATAAGCGTGTGTGTGTGTTTGTGTGTAGGTAGAACCGAAGAATACAAATTCCACATTTAAAGCAGTCACTCGAAATAATTTTCTTGTTTTTATATCTCACCACCCTCCGCCTCTCCGTTTGTTTCGCCGAGTTTCCTCATTAGAGCAAAAAAAATCCCTCGGAGGAAATGGAGTTTTTTTAATAATTTCATTTCTCCCGATGTTAGAAAAAAAATGAAAGGCAAAAAGCCAGCAGGGAAAGCCCTCTTGATTTGAATAACGCGACCTCACGGTTTGCCGTCTTTACATCGTCGCTTTCTGAATTGTAAAATTACCTCGGCGGAGTGGAGTAAAGACAAAAGGCTTTAGATGAGAATCTTTCGTGAAGAGAGAAAATGAGATGTTTTAATCACGTACGGTTTAGTGTACTCACATTTGCATGCGATTATGGGGCGATAAAATCTGAGGAGGTGGGGATTTCAACCAACTTAGCTCCCAGGAGGAAGTGCGATTGACAACCTGCCGTTTGACACCCGTAGCGTAGAATAAAGAGACACCCAAAAGCCATCAACTGATTCGCTAACTTTGGATGTACATCGCTTAGCCACATCCATTTGGGAGACATCAGAAATGATCGGGAGATAGTTAAATCAGCTGTGTAAGCATTTGTGCCAGCTTGTCAAATGTCTTAGGAACTGCGCGGAAGGGAATCACATCAGTTGCGTGAGTGATTAAACTTTGTAGAGATATAATCGTAGCTATTAGTGGAAACTTGGGTCTTGACTTCATCTTTCCTGATAATCTAATTTTGAAGTGAAGACAATTGAATTTGGCTTTCTTAGGTCCCATTTGGGGTCGTCGTGCATTGACTTTCTTGTAATTTACAGCCTCACGCGGATTCTTCGTGTCTCGTCGAAGTATCTAAAATTACAAAGTTAATGTTCAGTTTAAGATCGTGTTTGATTAATCGTCTCTTCGCCTTATAAATACGAATACAAAAGATATAAAGAAATTAACCTTTGTGTAATAATTGGCTGTTGTGTACGTCCTGTTTGGTCTTATTGAGAGGTTCTGAGCGAATCCCAGGCTGGATTTCGGGGAAAATATTCCTCAGTAGCTAATATTTTTAGTTAGACAAGTTTGGTCAAAATTAAACAAAGGATGAAACGTTTCAAAGTATTTCCATTCTTCGAAGATTTCCATTTTTCTTCCATTCATTATTCGAAGATATCGTGTCCATTTTTTCTCGTAAGTCCATAGATTATAAAATTTTTTGAGAAATAAAATTTCATCCTCATTATTATTAAGGATGTGAGTAAAAACTTCGAGTTTCGATAAACTACCCCCTGAGTTTCTATTCACCCTACTGCTTCTACTCCCCCTATTGCTGCTATTCACCCTACTCTTTGTACCCTACTGCTTCTATTCACCCTATTGCTGATATTCACCGTACTGCTTATATTCACCCTACTGCTCCTATTCATCCTACTGCAACTAATGAACCAACTGCTCCTATTCATCCTACTGCAACTAATGAACCAACTGCTTATATTCATCCTACTCCTTCTATTCTTTTATTCACCTTACTGCTCCTATTCACCCTACTCGTTGTACCCTACTGCTTCTATTCACCCTATTGCTGCTATTCACCCTACTCTTTGTACCCTACTGCTTCTATTCACCCTATTGCTGATATTCACCGTACTGCTTATATTCACCCTACTGATCCTATTTATCCTACTGCAACTAATGAACCAACTGATTATATTCATCCTACTCCTTCTATTCACCCTACTGCTTTTATTCACCGTATTGCTGCTATTCACCCTACTGCTTTTATTCACCCTACTGCTGCTATTCACCCTACTCTTTGTACCCTATTGCTTCTATTTACCCTATTGCTGATATTCACCGTACTGCTTATATTCACCCTACTGCTCCTATTCATCCTACTGCAACTAATGAACCAACTGCTTATATTCACCCTACTCCTTCTATTCGCCCTACTGCTTTTATTCACCCTACTGCTTCTATTCACCCTACTTTTCCATTCAACCTACTACTTTTTTTCACCCTACTTCTTCTATTCACCTTACTACTTCTATTCACCCAACTGCTTCTATTCACCCTACTGATTCTATTAATCCTACTGCTTCAATTCACCCTACTGCTTCTATTCACCCTACTGCTCCTATTCACCCTACTTTTCTTATCACTCTACTGCTTCTATTCACCTTACTACTTCTATTCATCCTACTGTTGCTATTCACCCTACTGATTCTATTAATCCTGCTGCTTCTATTCACCCTACTGCTTCTATTCGCCCTACATCTATCTACCATACTGCTTCTATTCACCTAACACCTTATATTCATCCAACTGCTTCTATTCACCCTACTCTTTGTACCCTACTGCTTCTATTCACCCAACTGCTTCTATTCACCCTACTGCTTCTATTCACCCTACTGCTTCTATTCACCCTACTGCTTCTATTCATCCTACTGATTCTATTCTATTCTATGATTGAACCAACTGCTTCTATTCATCCTACTCCTTCTATTCACCCTGATTTTCTATTCACCCTACTTCTATTCACCCTGCTACTTCTATTCACCCTACTACTCCTATTCACCCTACTGCTCTTATTCATCCTACTGATTCTATTCACCCTACTCCTTCTATTCACCCTATCTTGCGGTATTTACAATTACGGAAGGATGGAGATTTGCAACTAATCAGGTTCTGTGAGGTGGCATCTCAACTCAGGAGTATATCAATGACTGAATATGGTTTTATTCAATTAAATATTGTAATTTGATGATAATGTCGAGATCAAGGCTAGATAAGTATGTAAAAAGTGTGGGAAAAACAGTTTGAATTGTAATTTCTACAGAGTGAAGTCAAGTGACCAGCTAATCATTCTCTTTTTTATGATTGCATTTATCTAAACAAATTTATTTATTTATTTTTTTTAATTTTGGCTTACTTTGCCGGCGATATTGAGTTACTAGGTACTTCCTGGTATTCGAAAGTTGTAGTTATATTCATCTGTACATCAAGAAAGCATGATTTTTATTCATTCACTTGCTTCCTAGTTGCTCTTCAATAACACGCCATGATTTCATTCTATCAAGGTGGGTCCTCCGTCGAAGGAAAGTGACCAGCTGTTCCTAGAAAGAGGGGACTACTGTATGTAAAACAGGCTCTCTTCCACTAACAAAGGTTTGTGACTGCACGGTAACAATGGGACAATAGTGCACGTGAAATTTAATCGTCGTGATCCCAAAGTCAGATGGAACAGACCCGCAGTGTTCGATCGCGTGGAACTTGGAGTGAAAGGTGAAACATTTCTAACTGCCTGTAGCTACTAGCTACCTCCTCTGTCATTTAGGTTAGATAGTTCGTCAAATTGACAAGTACGCAATCTCTATATAATTAGACTGAGAATATTTTTTTCTTTTCTAATATTGTAATTTATTTCAAAAGTGCCCACACCAGATTTTGCCATCTACATGATATGAAAGTAGAGCGAGAAAGTAGGTCCGGCAGCCTGCCTGCATGTCATGAAACAGGTTGAAAATTATTGCGCAACGGTGAGTTACGACAAGATACCTAATGAATCATTGTAACGTATTTATTGAGAGCAAAAGGGCCCAAGTAACCTAGTAGGGGGTCAATGAATTACCAAATACTTTTGACTGGGGGCAACTGAGCTTTCTTAACTAACTTGACCCAGTAGATTTTCCATATGGCTACCTTCATAATATCAATCTACGTCAAATTTCAATAATTTGATGAAAAGTACCTCAAGTACCTCGGTTACCTGCAGAGACAGAACATGAATTGGCAGAAAACGATTGCACTTTGGTTAGCTACGGACATGAACAATACTATGATGTACTATTGTACAAAATACTACTCGTATTTTATAATCATTATAGGGTAGGTGGGGGGAAGTGCCCGCAGGTTCAAATGGGTGAGTTCCCCTCAAATTCAAATTTATTCATTCCTTTTTGACAAAGCGTAAGGGATTTGAACACTATTCTTCATTAATTATCCTCATTAGGCAAACGGTTGGTTCCATAGCGCTTTGAGTGGTGTCATAAAATTCTTAAAAATCATGTTTGTTATGTCAGCGTATTGTCGAGTGAAGGCGATGGCCTTCTCGATGGCTTGAGGTTTTCTATTGGACCCTACTCAACAAGGATGCAGGATGGAGATGCACTTTCTGCTCGACGCGTTTCCACCTCCTGTTTGCAGGAATGCATGAAGGTTTAGCTTAGCCGTGTTCCTCGGCGCTATAGCTGCAGACCGGAGGGAGGCGATACATTTACCTAATGGCTAGTTGGGGAAGACAACACCTAGGTAAGATGGGAGCGGAGGCTGGCGCGATGAGCCACCGATACCTCCGAGAAACTTGGGCTTCAAAGATGTGACGAAGGAGAGCGAGAAATAATCAAGTCGAATTGTTGTAGACAAATGCATATAGGTGAAGCCCTGAGTCCTCCTTTTATAGTACTTTAACAGGGTAAGGGGAGAGTGGAGGAGGGTGACGTCAGATGACGTGTTTTACCCCCTACCTCACTCCATCTACCTGCGCGATGAGTCACTCAGGGGATCCCTTTGTGTCCTTTATTGGAGAACTAACATATACGAGTAAATGGGACATTACAGTGTTCATTTTAAATTAATGAAAAAACGTTACCTGTATATCGAAGGTTTTCAAATAGGGATGACAGACGGATAAAATGTTTTCCGGTTTTCAGATACTACGTTAAATTTTTTGCTCAATTCCAAAGCTTTATTACTAAAAATAATGAACCAAAAACCAATGCAAATTATTACACAACAGTTGCATATTGATAGGAAGTACCTACCAGTAAAACATCCTAATCCTTAAGTTGCGGGTGCCTGCATCAAGAAATTTGGTTTTTAGTTTAAGAAATTTAATTGTGAGAAATTTGGTTTAACCCTAAGGAGGCTCGTAGGCAGTCATGTGTAATAATGATTAATTTCTTAATCAACTCTCATTTAACCCATTCAACGTTCAGAGCTCTGGATGGTTCAGAGCTCTGAATGTGAACTGATCAAAGAGCCGCGTATCGCTTACGGCGTATGGATGTACATTTTTTATTCGGTTTTGGTTTATTATTTTCAGTAATGGAACAATTTAAATATTTTAACTCCCCCAAAATTGGTTGGTTACGTTCAAGGTACGTAGAATCCGATAATCGAATAAACAATTTTCCGTCCGTCCGCGGCACTTCTTAGTTACCATGGACCAATTTCGATGAAATTTGGTATGTGGGCTCCATTTGGGATCTAGTTGTGCCCCGAAGCTTTTGGTTGATACCAGTCACTTCTAAGGGTAGAAAAATTAAGGGCTGGAAGCTCAAAAACTCCCGATATAAAGGTATTGTTTTTTCAAAAATTTAAAATAATATTGAATTTTATAGAATTGAATGAGACCACCCAGAGTTCTATAGGACCAACCGTTCGCTCCCCATGAGGACTTAAGGGTTGGACTTGCGATTCACAGTCGTATTTCAAATTTTGGCTGACCAAAATGCGATTTTTGTTCATTTCTTCGAGTCGTAGTCAAGTTTGCTTCCTTAGCAACCAGTAATCAAATTTCCAAATGAAGGCACCCACAACTCTTTAATGGGGAATTTCACCGATTTCTGTTTGCAATTTTTCCTGAATAGTTAATGGTGTGGGTTCGATGAAAATTGGGTAGATTTCGGAAAATAATCCTCCTGTTATTTTTGGGAGACAATCAAAATTTATGATTTCAAAAAATAACCGGGAAAACGGACCTCTTCAACGTGAAGCGGAAACGCTCGCTGATTGGCTGTTCGGATCGCCGTTCCCTCCCAGTGTTGCCCGATGGTACGACGAAATTGTGTTATCTAAGAGGAAAGTTATCAAACCAAAACAGGGGAAACCTAATTTTCCTCATCTTGCTTTTTCTATTTTTTTCTTCAGATTTTCGATTCCGATCTTTACATTGGTTTTGTGAAATGTTGCATCTGAGGACTATAGATTTCACGATCTCAGCGCTTCAAGCTGCCGTAAATGAACTATTCCAGGTTGACGTCATCCTCCTGGTTTTTTTAAACGTTCATATTTTCTGCACTGTTGTTTAGTCGTAAATTGGGAATTTTGGGGTCAAAAATAGGCAATTCCGACATGGTGAAATTCCTCATTCTTCTAATTAGACTTGATTGTGAAGGGAAATTAGGTTGGTGGGTAGTGACAATGGCAAAGCTGTGTTCTTTGTAGACGCTTGATCTATACAGAAAAATAATAAACCTTTGTGTAATAATTTGCAGCATTTTGAATTCTATCTACCCTCAAACGTAAATCTTCAAATTTTGATGGAGGGGGGGGGTATATTTTTTATATTGCTTTATAAAGAAGGTTTATAAATTAGAAATAGAAAGTTGATCTTGCATTAAGAACTGAGTCGAGATTGTGTCAACGTAGACTCGGTCAAATATCACAAGGATGGAATAGAGGAAACTAGGCGTTGTTCAAGTTTATCCGCTCATAAGTCAGGTAATGTTCAAAAAATAATTATTTATTTAGTATCTTCTTAGCCTGTGGTTGCCAGTTCATAATGTTCAGAAGAATAATGTTGATTAAAATAGTTGACTTGACACCTGCTCATTTGGCCCATTTTTTATGAAAGCATTAAACCATTCAACTAAATTTAGGTTAATTCAACCTGATGGTGATGAACGCCAAATACAAATAATTGACAGATATGAATGATATTTACAATTCATGGTAAGAGCGTATTGCTTTGAGTTTTTCTTTAGATTGACTTAAAACAAGTCTACTGATTCCCTAACAACTGTTCGAGATTATGTTGAAGTAGTTAAGGAAAGTAAACAGGACATTAACCCCAGAAGGATATCACGTTTTCCCCAACGCTTAAGGGTACCTACCGTTCAGTAAATTTTACACATTCGTCCAATACTGGATTTCTCTCCATTAATTTTTATTCTAAAAGAATGAAATGAAACCAGACACGTTTTCTATCATGGATTATTGCATTATTAAACATGAATTCTGTCAAAATATTAATATAGGAGATATAATAATACAATAGTAATTATGCAATCAGCCTTCCAATCCACAGCCCACAATAAAACCAAAATTATTAGACTATCGAATTTGAAAACTATAGTATTAATTAAGCTTAAATATCCCTTTTCCCTACGTAAAAAAATGCAGTTAATAATTAACTGCATTGTAATTATTACAATGCTCAACGTCGGTACTAAAAATTAATTCCCTTCAAAATTTCCAAATGACTCGAAAATTTTTCCAATATACTGAACTCTCTCCAACACAATAAATAAAGAATTAAAGATAGCAAATACTTATAAGGAAAAAATAAATGATAGGTAGCAACATGGTAAAGTCGTTGGTTGGTCAACGATGAGACATACATATTATAATCATAGGAATACATAGCCTAGTAAAGACGGAAAACTAGAGAAGTTCCAACTCAAGCAAGATTTGCTTAGTTTTCGTGACGATTTTTCAGTTCATGTGCCAAAGCAAAGACATGAAAATGTCAATAAACCAAAATGAGCGTTGATTCATTGTGCAGTTAAAAACCCGTTACAAAAATAATGTCATTTCCTCACAGAATTGAATTATTCATAATTTTTGTAATCCTTAATCGACTGCTCTGTGTACGATGATTTCAAAATGATCGTTTTCCGATGATCAATTCCATCATACGATATTGGCCTTGATCAAGTATTTTTCTCATTAGTGTCGAGGGTTGACTGATATCCCATTCAATCATCATGATTATCCTTGTCCGTCGCCTCGGGCGGGTAATTATCAGAGTTGCACATTTCCATAATGAATCGACTTTCCCCGGTGAGTGAAATCAATACGAAAGCGCCGTGCGATTAAACGTGTCCACTCGTTATTATATCACTAAAAAAGTGAACGCTCTCCAAGTCCAGTTCCAAAATAGCAGTTTTTTTTAACGAACGGGAACCGGTCGCTACGAAAGGGAAAACGTTAGAAATGTATTGCGGTTTCCAATGCGCCTGAAAGGGAAGGGGTTTGCAATACCACTCTCGTTTTCTACCGGTTTCGCAACCCCGAGGCCTCCAGAGGGGGCCCAATGACCGGAGAAGGGGGCCCGATGACTGGAGAAGGGGGCCCGATGACCGGGGAAGGGGCCCCGTTGCAGACACAGTCTCCGCTCTTCCCTTCAGTCACCTTCACGCCCGCGGCCCGATAGGATATCAAAATATTCCCTTCAGGTAAAAGAAAAAAACAATTCCCCAGTGTTTTTTCTCCGTCCAAAACAGTGAAATGCTCGTTTTCCCTCCACCACTATCTCTCTTCTTCTATACATCTCTTCTCAATCTGTCTTCTTCTGTGCTGCCTTTTTATTTTAACCAACTGCTTCAACCATCTGGATATGTTATGACTTGTTCATCTGGATTAATAAAGCTGTTTTATTACTTCAAGTGGCTGTGTGCACTAATTCTTTACCCTTCTATACTAAAATAAGTATGTTTTTTTATTTTCATTTCTATCAAAGCATGAAACCATTAACCAGGGAAAAATCAGACTTCGAATTTTTTGCAATTTCCACCGTAGTTGTGTGATCTTCTGTACGAATTCTTCTTCCTCTTCCTCAATTCTTCATCCACCATTCATCTGTGTTCTTTCAAGTTCATCATTAATATTCATCATCAAAATTGTAATTCCTTCTGTCTGCTTGTGTTGTTTTCACCGCTCAAATTTACCGGGTGCTGACTCTCCTGTAGATTTTCTTTTCACATTCTGGTGTAAATTGCCATACATTTTCTTGAACCTATATTATTTATTAAATTGTAGTCATAATTCTTCATATTTATTTATTGTTGTTATATGAAAAATTTATATAGGAATTTTTGTATTTCAACTTGGTGTATCATTGAGGCTTGTAAAATTCTCGTCATTTGGTATATCAAGAACACACAATCGAACTTATTTCGGCGAAAGATTCTTCATTATCCAACGTACTGTTCAGTTCGTCGGTGAACGTCCAAAAAGACGTAAGTTGCAAATTTCAAATTCGGTGATTTTGAAAAATTCATCCAAAGTCCCATGTTAAGAACCAGGAAACTGCGAAAGACGATTCTGCAACTAATTTAAGTAAGAAAATTTCTCTTAGCAATTTGATTTTAACCCCTCGTTTTTCCAATTTTTTTCAATTTCAAAATTGTTTTTGCGTTGTCACTGAAAAAAATTTGAAAAAAAAAATTGAAAAAAATTCACGTTTTTCAGTTTTCAAACACAAATTTTTCTCCAAAATTAGATTGTAAATTACTTTTTGATCTTACTATTGAAAAGTTGAGATCTTTGCGAAGTTTTTGGTGTTGAGGTATGTTGAAAATCATGCGGAAGTAAAACCCAAAAAACCAACAAAAAAAATAATCAATTTTGCCAGTTTTACAAAAAATTACTTCACGAGTAGATTTTTCACCCCAAACATCTTTTTTTCACCCCAAACATCTTTTTTTCACCCCAAACATCTTTTTTTCACCCCAAACAACCAAAAGAAAAATAGACAATTTTGCCAATTTTACAAAAAATTACTTCACGAGTAGATTTTTCACCCATCAGGACCCTGCAAATAGTTTGTGAAGGCACTAGAAAGATGGGAAATTTGACGCACTTTCCAACGGACCCCTTATTTTTACATTTTTATGGTAAACTGAGGTTGTTATGGTACCTCTAGTGACTTAATGTCAAAAACACGGAAAAAAATTTTAAATCGAAAAAAATTTGGGAAAACCGGGGGTTCAAAGAAAATTGCTAAGATACATTTTCTCACATAAATTAGCCGTTGAATCCACTCCCGAAGTTTTCCGGTCCTTATTGATGGGGTACATCGATTTTTCTAGCGTACCTGCTCAATTGAATACATTTTTAGTAAGAGCTCAAAATCTCCCATAAACACTTGTGCACAAAATGGGGAAAACTTCTTTTAATATTTAAAAAAAATCCATTCGTGCTAATCAAAATCAAATAATTCTTTATTCCCTTGAAAGTGTACAATTTTTATCTTTGTCAAAATGAATACGCTTCAGAAAGAAAAGAATCCAAATTACCTATATTGTTGATAACCGTGTATACCTAACTTATAATTAGTATACATTGAGCACTATTGAATGAGCGAATTTTCAAAGTGTCCATTTCATGACTTCAAAAACCTAAAAAAAATACACTACTCGTCTCCCTGGTCTTATATGTAGGCAAACACACATAAATTGTTGCATTTTCCGTACTGTACAGAATGCACAGGGCATGATTTAAACATTTTAGAAGTCCTTATTCATTTTCAAGTCGTTTCTGCAAAATCATCCTAAAAATATCAAGTCCATTGGAATAGCGCCATTTTTTTGTTCGAAAATTCGCTAAAATTGGATTATTAGAACTTGCGCAAATTGTACTAAACGTACTTTAGGTCGTTTACCGACGATTCGTGAAAATAAATAAATGAATGGAACTCGTAGAGAAGGAAATCATATTTTAATGAAGAGAAGCTGAATATCGTTTTCTAACTTCTCAATTTTTTGAAGCTTAATCAATGACACGTTAAGTGATAAAAATTGATTTTCTAGTTAGAGCACATCCCAGGGCTTAAAGCACATTTTGTAATTTGGGCACGTTTCGTGCATTCCACTACTTTTTTCCCATTTTCACCAATCTACGTGTGTATTAGCGCAAAATCGGCCTAAATTTCGGAAAATCAATTTTCATTGGAAGTGAAAAGTTATTTTCTCCTCACGAAGGGTAACAGGTCAAGTAACAGACAGTCGCCAGTTTGAGCCGAAATTATAAACCTTTTGGCGGATAAAACTTTTTTTTGCGTAAAACTGCATTTTTAGCCCTTGCGCAAACTGTACTGAACGTTCTTTAGGCCGTTCACCGGCGATTTGTCTGAAAAAAAATTAATTAATATTTTGCACTTAATTTTGAAAAAACCTGCTCTCTCTAGTTTTCTCATTATGTGGACAGGCTGATTTTCAATTCACCAAGTAGAGAAGGAACTCATGTCTTGATTGAAGAGTCGAGTTAAATTTTGTTTTCTAACTACTCAGTTTTTTAAAACTTAAAATACATTATTATTGTTTTTTTTTGGAAATTTTCATTGCAATAATATTCAACTTATTAACAACATCATTTTGAAATACAAATTACCTAAACAAAAAAAATGGAAATTAATAAATGGATTTGCTCTTGATTTTGAAAGAAAAAAACTGCTCTCTCCAGTTTTCTCATTATGTGGACAGGCTGATTTTCAATTCACCAAGTAGAGAAGGAAATCATGTATTTTGTCTTGAATAAACAGTCGAGTTAAATTTTGTTTTCTAACTACTCAGTTTTTTAAAGCTTAATCAATTTATGACACATTAAATTTTTTTTGGAAATCTTTATTTTTTCAAGTTATCATTTATTAACAATATCATTTTGATATTAGGATAAGATACACAATAACTGATAAAAGTTTTGAAAATGCAGAGGAATTAAATATCGTTTTCTGACTACTCAATTTTTCGAAGCTTAATCAATTAATGACACATTTTCGAGTTTGAGCACATCCCAGGACTTTGTGCACGTTTTGAAAGTTTGAGTGCATTCAACTACTATTGACCCATTTTCACCAATCTACGCGTTTATTAGCGTGAAATCGGCTGAGATGCGGTTCCGAAATGACGAAAGAATGCTCTGTGCTTAAATTTCGTAAAATCGATATTATCATCATTCGAAGTGAAAAGATATTTTCTCATCCCGAAGGGTAACAGGTTCAGTAACAGACAGTCGCAAGTTAGAGCCAAAATAATAAACATTTAGGCGGATAAAACTGATAAGACTGTGTTGCTGTGGTCGATGAGCACGTTCTAGTGAAACCTGAGTAAATTTCTTGAGCCAGTTTTTATTTACAAACAGTGACTAGCTGGTTGGAAATTCCATTGTAGAATTTCGAAATGAGGGCATGCTGGTTGTATTATGTAAATAATTGTACACTTTTCGTCGTTCACGTCGTTCTTCGTGTACAATTAATTTCGAAGCGAGTTCTATCTTTGTCTGTTACTCGTCCTTTTAGACTTGGCTCTAACTGGAGGTCAGACATCTTTTCATTATTGAGAGATTAAAGATAGAATTAAACAATTTGTAAGATCCAGAAGTTGCAATACGTTAGAAGAGGGATTGTTGGATGAGGGGAAAATAGCTGTAATACGCTGAATAGATTACGAAGTTCAGAAAATTGATTTACCCTGAAAGTGTTTTATCTTAAGCGTGCCATCCGAAAGAGAGTTAATTAAGAGAATCCGAAAGAGAGTTAATTTTCAGGAAGTTTTATTGCTGAATTTAATGTAAAAATGTATAAACTGCACCAGGAGGTACCGATTTCACATATTTTCCTTCAGGCTTTGACAAGAAAGAGACTTGGTAGTGGACTGTGAATGATAATGATAATACTATTTTATAGTAATAAAAATAATGTCAGTTATAGTTGTCAAAATTGTAAGTGAGTTTTTATTCAGAAATTAATTGAAAACAAGGAACAATCATCGGGGGAAATGAAACTGGGCATAATAGTTTGGAGCTGACGCGTCTTACAGTAGGTAGTCTCAGTCGGTCGCCGTTCATTCCTCGTTCCGGGTTAGTATTTCTCTCAAGAACCGGCGCTCAAAGTTTAAAAATTGTACCTAAATTTGACATTTTCAAGGATTTTCGAAATTCATTAGCGCATCTGCTTAAGGAATTGAAAAACTAAAATATTGCCACTGGAATCATCAAATCGAACAATAATTATAACCTAACAATAACCTAACTGAATAATCGGTTTTCTCCCAGGAGTCATTCTTGACTTTTCACTCTCAGTTGATATCCCTTATGACCATTTTATTGGTAAGTTTGAGACTGAAAACTCGCAAGAATCTTCATTGCTGGTGTAAGAACAACGAAACGACGGTTTGAAAATAATTCAGCGGTTCGAAGTATGAACAATTCCTTTTTTTTTTTTGGAATTCGTAAACTTATATTGTGACCTTGATTGGAAGTAAAAATTACCCTTCTGAATTGAATAGGTCTACTCAGATAACTCATCAATTTCCACCATTTAATAAATGGAAAAATAATAACGAAATTCTCGAAAAAAATCTCTATAACTATAATTTCTAAAACAATCGAAATAAAATTCAATGAAATCGCCAGTTATTTCTCTTTTTTTGTTTATTATTTTCAATAATGAACCTTTGGAATCGACCAAGAAAAAATTTTTTTTAACCCCCCCTCAAAATTTGTTGGTTTACGTTTCAATATACGTAGAATCCAAAAATCGAATAATAATTTGGCCGTCCGTCCGCCGTACGCGGCACTTTCCTTAGTTCCCATGGACCGATTTTGATGAAATTTGGTATGTAGGCTCCATTTGGGGTCTAGTTGTGCCCCGAAGATTTCTGTTGACGTAGGTCACTTCTAAGGGTTCAAAAATTAGGTTAGAAATTTTGAAAACGCCCTAACTGAAAAAATTTGATATAAAAGTATTGTTTTTCCATCAATTTAAAATATTATAGAATTTTTAAAATTTTTTGAGACCACGCGGAGCTCTGTAGGACAAACCGTTCGTTCCCTACGAGAATTTAAGGGTCGGACTTACGATAAATCAGAAACACGATTCTGAATCGCAAAAGAGGCCTAATCTCCGTTCAAATTTTAGCTGACCGAAATGCAATTAATGTTTTTCTTCAAGTTGGTTGGTGGTAACAACGGCAAAGCCGTGTTCTTTTCAGACGAGTGATCTATATAGAAAAATAATAAACCTTCGAGTAATAATTTGCAGCGTTTTCGTTTTGTCTAGCGTTATTACTCAGCAGCGACTTTCCTGTCTTGCGTAACTCAGGTCTTGCGGGCTCATCCTAATTAGCGCCAACCTCTGGCCTCATCTCGTTAGTTTATTTCACTGTTCTACATTAGCTCAACGCCGTCTTAACTCTTTTGAACGAAGATAAGATTATTCCCAGCTTTGCTCAAGATAACGAGGTTTAAGCAACGGTACATCATCAGTCGACTTATCGAGTCGATAACTCTTGGCCAGGCTCTCGAGTCGATCACAAAAGCCTCATCCCTGGGGAAAAAGTCTTTATCTCTCAAACCATAAGCTAGATGGGGACTCGTAACAGCTAAACTTCTCAAAACATGTCTTTTTATACGACATTTCAAATGGTGTCGTTACAATCTTATTTTCTTTGGTATTAATTGAAATTTATCATCGATAAAGGGGTCAAACGAGGTTGACGGATGGTACAACAATCGACGGAACAGCCTTATCGGACGTTCTATAACTCCATCGAAACAGGTGAGTACAATATTCAATCTTCAACCTCTACATTTAATGTAGAATTCTTCCGTAAAAGATTCAATCTTTAGAAATTATATGAACTCTCAGCTTGAGTACTATACATTTTTCCTCTCATAAGCACAAGCACATCGAGTCAGGAGATTTCGAAAACATGATATTGTAATAATCCGCCGAAAAAGATGTCTACAGATGGAAAATGATAAGAAGGAGAACAAGTAGTATCGATAGAATCAGAACGGAAAGTGAGTTTTTATTGAAACTATACAAACAAATGAATCTATGCAACTTTGAATTTGATTAGCAACTCTCAACAATATATTCATTCAATTATTATTGACATTTTCATGTCTTTGCTTTGGCACATAAACTGAAAAATCGTCACGAAAACTAAGCAAGTCTTGCTCACGCGACCAATAAATAAATACATAAATAAAATAGACTCACAGTGTTGCGTAGAGAACAATCAATTGTTTTCTTATTTTGATGCTTGGGTACATGAACTAACAACCTTACTTCACTACCTTGTTGTGTAGTGGTTGACATGAAAATGTCCCAATGTGTTGCAGACTCGTATGCAAGCATTTAAAATTGAGTTTCTTCAAAAGACTACTTTTGAATCGAGTGTGAAGTTTTTTCTTGTTTTCTATCAGCATTTTTACAATGGAATTCCAAATAACTGGAAATACGGATCATATTCATTTATGCAAAAAATTTTTGATGTTACCTTGGAATTTCGTTTTTTGGTTGACCTCATACCCGATAGTGGACAGTTCATCGTACCATCATTCATTCTTTACAGGCGAGTAATCTACACAGAAAAAATACACCTTTGTGTAATAATTTGCAGCGTTTTTGGATTTTTGTATTTGTACGTTGAAAAGTAAGCCATCAAATTTTGAGGAGGGTTGAGAATTGAATCACAATTGCGATTCTGAATCACAAACCGATCTTGACGTGGCCAGTCAAAACATTCAGATGGCAAGACAGTCTTCATTCATGTAGGTATCAAATGTAAATCATTTGTCTTTCATCAACCCATTTCCGGCCACTGATGCGTTTTCGCATCGACGACTTTTTTTAAATATTAAAAATAGTGGAAAATTTTCGTAGGAGAATTTTTTCTGGTTCATGCTGTTCCTATATTCGTCAAAAAATCCTTTGAAATTCGGGAGCTCGATGCGACTTTGGAATTTTTTTTTGAAAAGGAGGCCTTTTGGCCGAAAGCATGATTATGATGGCTCTATTCAATCCTGGGCGATTGAGCGTTCTGGGCCACGAGTCGGATAAATCAAATCGATTTGGAAGACTGAGGCCTCTTAAATCCCATTAAAATGTAAAATTCATAAAATTTTGAGTATTTTTGCTCTCAATTGGTGAACAAATTATGCCTTATTTCGGCCGTCATCTTGTAGAAGAGTTCATCCACTTCTCTTTTATTTCCACTCTTGGCTTGAAATGGGTTAAATCGGGTTTCACGTTACAAAGTAAATTTCGTTTATGGAAGTAGCTGCATCAACTATCTGATAATAAAAGTTGTATTGCAGGAAGGTACACTCTGGAAAATGAATAAGATTGTGATTGTTGCTCTAACGTTGTAGGCACTTATTGGTCTAAAATCAAAAAAAAAAAAAAAAAAAACCCTGCGATTACATATGTTGATTATAACGACCCATTTTACCAGTTCGAAAAATATGGTGTGCAGACGAATAAAATCTATCTAGAAAAGTAATAAACGATGAGAAATAGTTTGCAGCCATCATAAAGGCAATTCTTCTGCTTCATCCCACCAATAATTGCTGAGTTTTTAGAAACTTTTGTGTTCCTCTCTCCGTAAAAGAATTTTATTACTCCGAAAGGAGCTTTAAGGCCCACAACGTGTCGCATGATTTACGCCTTCCCTTATGCTGCGTTATAAAACGGCTCTCTTGAAAAATTAATGTAGTATCCTATACTGCCTCTGGAACGTTCATATCTTCTAGGCAGTCTACATTTTTATATTGTTCTCGTTGTTTTCCGTACAGTTAAATATTGTTTAAAAAATTAGTATTTCAATGGGGCAGTCATCTAAAGAAACCTTGGCCGTAAGGACTGGTCAAATAGGTACTTCAATAATCCAACAGTAATTAAAGAGAAAATTGAAGAGCTTTGGGTAGTTTAAATCGACGAATCCTTCAGCAAATTCCTCCTATGACACTTCATGTCAATATAGGCATCTACTGTACATAAATATTTCATACTTAACACGATAATTTCCATGACGTCATCTTTCTCCCTGCCTTCTCAATCTGCTCAACAGAGAGCTCGGACATACAGATGATTAAATGAACGTGTTCATTTCAAACCTCCCTGGAATAAGACCGTCCCCAAGAACCGATTAGCCATGTTTAAACGATGGTACTATGTTTTATTTCTGATTAAAAATATTCTTATAAGAAATTTTTTGTAGATTTTCGTCATTTAATGATCAAAAGGAGGTTGACATCGCCCCTTCGCGACCGATTTTAACAAATGCCATGTAAAAATTTGTCGCAAAATAAACAGTTAAACAAATTTTGGTGGAAAAAAATGCCGTAAAATTAATCATTATTAAATGATCTGACTATAGAACCGCAGATCTACCGTTCGTACTTTACGGAACATGTTTTAGCCGTGAGCTAACTGGCCAAAAAGGTCACAAAATTGTGTTACGAAAATATCTAATACATTTTAGATATGTTGCTTGGGATAATATACCTTTTGTATCCAACCCACTAAAATTTTTTGATTTTTAATTTTTTTTAAATTTTTTAATTTACCACTCAGTGAAAAGCTATTGATTTATCCAACATTTCATTGTAACTCGCATTGCCAATTTTTCGTCCCTTACCCTATTGATAAGGGCTGGAAAACGCGCTTTGTTTCACTTCAACAAACAATTATTGAGAAAGCATATTTTTATAGGAAGGTAGCGAAATATTTTTTCATTGCATTTTATCGATAGACATAAGTATTTCTATACCTTTCCCTATAGGGAGAAATATATAATTCCCCTTCCTATTCTGTTAGTTGTAGGTGGGTATCTACAACTAAAGGTTCTGCACTAAATTTGGCTAAAACATGTTCCATGTTTATATAATTCACGCCGTTTTTTTAAATAATTTAGGGCCGAGATTTTTTTAAATATTATGAGTAATATGAGTATAGTAGTGAATGGGGTATTTCGGTGGATGGTAAATTCAGGTTTTGACCTCAAAAACCAATGATACCATAAAATGTGGTAGAAAAATTAATTAAAGAGATCACACGTTTGAAAAAAAGGCGGGCCGCCATAAATGTGTGAGTAGAATTTTGTAGTATCCAAGAGGTCCTGCAAGGGTTTCATCTCTTCTCTGTGCATGGATACTTTTTTCAGACAGTTGGCTAGCTACGTCACACCATTCAAATCTCCAACTTTCCTTAGCTTCTCTGATTTTTTAAAAACATTTTCTCGACGAACAGACCCAATTACCGTCATTCCTGAGCCATACCTACTCTTTTGAAAAAAAAATTGACTACCCCATCTTACTAAAACTCTCGAAAAACACTTTTTTGGTCCTATTTTCAAACACTGACATACCTTTTCTCTGGAAATTCGCTAAAATGGACGTCCAGTTCTCATTGCAATTCAAGGCCGTGAACAGTGTTTATGCAAAACATGAACCTGATCCGTGCAGATAAGCGATAGCTGAAGTCATGCTCATTGATGATGACTTTTCGTTTTCCAAAAACCTGATCAGTGAGCTGGTCAGAATGCAGTGACAGTCTGTCCCACCCACAACGTTCAAATCCCACCGTTCTTTGTCTGAACATTTTTGAAAAGTCATACATTGGATCCAACGCTATTGACGTCTATCGCTATACGTTTACTGATTTACCTTTAGTCATTGTATGTACGAAGAATGATAGATTTTTACTGAATCATTTTGTAGTAAAAACGCCATGTGACGCAAGCGAGTGAACTTCAGCTTTGTATTTCTCTTCATTCTTACTTTTTACGATATTCGACATTCCGTAAACAAAAAACAACGAGGATGAAAGTTTTTATTCGGGAATATCCAATGCGGGAGAGGGCAGGGAACCGGGAGAAAGCTGTTTAGAAATGGAGAGATCCCTTTTTTTTACTACGCAAGGGAAGCTGGGCCGGTGTTACGGCAGATATCTCGAAGTGTGACAAACATATAAATCATACCTCGCCCCTTTCTGTAATCCCGCACCCACACGTACGGACATACGACGGTGTGGGGGGATTTAATATCTGTGAGAGGAAGTATACTTTTCCGCATTACTCTGAGTTCATCGTCATGTAGGTATAGAATTTTCTTAACACAGAATATCCTCGTCAAGAGTAGGGGCCGTATTCACAAAACGCACTTAGTGGGGCTTTTTACTAAGAGAAGCCTGAAATCTCCACTTAGAGCCGTACTTTAGAGAAAATGCTATTCACAAACCGAACTTTAGAAGAAGCGTCACTTCAGCTCCACTTTACCGAAGCTGAACTTTCTTCAAGTTACACTCTCCGGGTAAGTTTGGCTCCTACCACACTTTACTGACCCTTAGTACAGCTTTTGACAAGAAGTGCGTCTATTTTGCTTGCTTCGACAGCCGTTTTACGAAGTTTTTCCGTTCGGATTTAAATGGAAAACGACTACATGGAATATTTGCAGTGTCTACAAATTGTGCCAAGAAGGCGAAGAGAAAGCGAAAATGGATTCGAGTGTTGGTCAGAAGACCTTCCGCGCACGTCACGTAAAGAATTTCCTACTTTTCCTTTTTACAGCTACCTTTGAGCACGTATAATTGTGCTCAGTTCATTTCAATTTGAGGACATTATTGTTCAAGTGTCCAAAATGTAGTCAGATTTATGTGAATTCTATTTCAAAGAACCAGTAGGTAAGCCCAAATTAACCTTTCATGTCGGCCTTTCCTCAGTTTTCCATCGGGTCTTCCTTCCTTGGGTCTTCCAGTCTTCTGGTCTTCAAATTAGTCCGACCCGGACAATCGTTTGTTGATCACCAAGCGGTTATCAATGTTATCACTGAATATTCCCATCGGTCAATAGGAGCGAGTCGCCCTAAGGGTTACCCTTTCGGAAGTTCAACTTCCTTATCAGTTGAACTTAAAGCTGACCTAAGAGCAGCTACACTAAAAACGATTGTGAATAGCGATTTCTCCTCAAGTTTCACTTTGGCCTGAAGTATCACTTTCGGAAGTGCGACTTCAAGTTTCACTTTGGCGATTTTTGTGAATACGGGCCTAGATATCTAGCTATATAGCTAGAAAAGGTTTAGTGTACATTCGGAAGGTAAATAGAGAAACAGGTAAACTGGTGCAGTTATCGGATTGATAATAGGGTCCTACGATCTAAGGGTCCTAAAGTGATGGACATGAAAGTACCACCATATTGGAAACACGTATTATAGCGATTTGGTGGTGTCATAAGAAAATGAAGATGAATTCCCATTCTCTTTATGAGAGACCTATCTGTGTTCCAATGAACTTCCGTGAAGCAAATTATACGTAATCATTTTCGGTAGAGAAAGGAAGGTATTAGCGACGCTATTTTAGCGTCGAGTTTAAGTAAGTTTAAGTAAACAACCAAGGTTGAATTTTCGTCCGACTGCCATTACGGGCGTCGCTGAAGTCATCAGCTGTCTCCATGGTATCACTGGTGTCACCGAAAACATCTCAGGAACTCCAGAACTGAAGAGTTTTCTTTCAAACGGGCTTATATCCACTTGGAATGTTTTGTGGGAAATCGAGAAAAACTAATTTCATGGCGAAGGAAGTTGTCTAGGGTTCCCAAATTTTCCAAATAGATTGTTCATGAAACAGTCAATTGTAAGATCAAATTTCGGGTATTAAATATGTAGTTCGCCACAGTCCATGTCCAGGCAGTCATAGTCAATCAATTCTTCAACGTCATGATCTTCAGCTTGATCTAGTAAGTGTATGCACCTCTGAAGGTCAGGCACGGTTCTCCAGTTTTCCCCAAAATGGGATTTGAGAAGGTGGGCCACAGGTTAAAAAAAAAAAAAACAATTTTGGTTCCGTATCTGTCTGTCTGTGAGTCTGTGATTGTGCGGGCTGGCGTGTAGATGGTCCCCTATGAAAATCATTATCCCCGGACTTATAGTAGCCGCTGCGCAAACGATCGTCTTTTCTGTAGCTTCTGTTCAATAAACCCACTGTTCCTTCTTCCATCGGTTCAAATAAACTACGGCTAATACACGACACGGCACGAAAATGACAAGCAAAACAAACGGAAACGTCCGGACAACAAAGAATAAGAGAGGAACATGGGAAGACCGACCTTCGCACCGGAGATTCTAGCTGGTCCAGTGATAAACACAGGAGCCCAAGAGTTATGGCAATGTCACCTGTTGTGAGATTAGATCCCTACTGATTATCCTACACTCATATCTCGCGTTTCCCTTTATCGGTTAGGCGACGAATCACATTTTAATTAGAAGCGGAAAATATTACTTTGTATATAAGCCCTTTTGATGTGAAATGAACCACGAACATACCAGGAAATGATGGATAAGAGCCACTTTGAAAAAAAGTGTTCATTGAAAACAACGGGATGGATAAAAGCCGTTTTGTCGGCAAACCTGATTTTTAGCTAGGTTTTAAATCTGGACACAAACCGTTCCGGAAGGAAACCAACTCGTGTAGTGATAGGTCTCATCCTAAAGAATCGGTATCCGTAAAAAAAACAAAAAGTGTAGAAAATGGATATATGCCCGTTTGAAAGAAAACTCTTCAGCTGTCCAAAGAAAAAGAAAGAGAAAGAATTTGTTCTGAAGATTTCGCTCATGGCTTCCCATTGGCCTCATCGCCCTGGATTGTGACGGGGGGGGGGGGGGGAGCTGCAAATCCCCGAAAACTCGCCCGGTGACCGAGAATCGAACTCACGACCTTTCATAGACTCAAACTAAACTTCTAAATCTCATGTCATCACTAATAGGATGTACCTCATTTCCAAGGGCTTCTGAAGGAAGTTGGATTGCTGAAAAATTTGAAATTTAATACCTGTGACATTTAATTATCATTCAGCAATAAAACCAGTAAATAAGTACAATTTCGTATTAATTTTCGAGAAGAACATTAACAGTATTTGTTATCATTCAGCCATAAAACCTTCACTTGTATTATTTTGCGAGAAGAATATTAATAACACTGCTTTGATATCATTCAGCCTTGAGACCTATAAATAATGAGACTTTCATACTATTTTGCGAGAAGAATATTAATAACATTGCTTTGATATCATTCAGCCATGAGACCTATAAATAATAAGACATATTAATTTGGGAGAAGAATATTAATAACATTGCTTTGATACCATTCAGCCTTGAGACCTACAAATAATAAGAGTTTCATATTATTTTGCGAGAAGAATATTAATAACATTGCTTTGATATCATTCAGCCTTGAGACCTATAAATAATAAGACTTTCATACTATTTTGCAAGAAGAATATTAATAACATTGCTTTGATATCATTCAGCTATGAGACCTATAAATAATAAGACATAGTAATTTGGGAGAAGAATATTAATAACATTGCTTTGATACCATTCAGCCTTGAAACCTACAAATAATAAGAGTTTCATATTATTTTGCGAGAAGAATATTAATAACATTGCTTTGATATCATTCAGCCTTGAGACCTACAAATAATAAGAGTTTCATATTATTTTGCGAGAAGAATATTAATAACATTGCTTTGATATCATTCAGCCTTGAGACCTACAAATAATAAGAGTTTCATATTATTTTGCGAGAAGAATATTAATAACATTGCTTTGATATCATTCAGCCTTGAGACCTATAAATAATGAGACTTTCATACTATTTTGCGAGAAGAATATTAATAACATTGCTTTGATATCATTCAGCCATGAGACCTATAAATAATAAGACATATTAATTTGGGAGAAGAATATTAATAACATTGCTTTGATACCATTCAGCCTTGAGACCTACAAATAATAAGAGTTTCATATTATTTTGCGAGAAGAATATTAATAACATTGCTTTGATATCATTCAGCCTTGAGACCTATAAATAATAAGACTTTCATACTATTTTGCGAGAAGAATATTAATAACATTGCTTTGATATCATTCAGCCTTGAGACCTATAAATAATGAGACTTTCATACTATTTTGCGAGAAGAATATTAATAACATTGCTTTGATACCATTCAGCCTTGAGACCTACAAATAATAAGAGTTTCATATTATTTTGCGAGAAGAATATTAATAACATTGCTTTGATACCATTCAGCCTTGAGACCTACAAATAATAAGACTTTAATATTATTTTGCGAGAAGAATATTGATAACATTGCTTTGATATCATTCAGCCTTGAGACCTATAAATGATAAGACTTTATTATTATTTTGCGAGAAGAATATTGGTAACATTGCTTTGATACCATTCAGCCTTGAAACCTACAAATAATAAGAGTTTCATATTATTTTGCGAGAAGAATATTAATAACATTGCTTTGATATCATTCAGCCTTGAGACCTATAATTATTTTTCCTAAAACCAATTCTTTTTGATTTAAAAGTTTGGAAAGCTACTCTTCCCTTCAACTAACAAAATTAGTCAATCCTTAATTTATTAAGAAGGAATGTTTCGGTTATACGTGTATTTAATATCTGAACCTGACAACCAGTAGGCAACGTGTCCTAGATTCCGAGCGAGGCACAAGTTTCCATGGATGTCAAATTAATAAGTTTTTTTTCCCACCAGAGCTACAATTAGAACTCACTACGAACCAGAATCTATCCTGGGATTCGAGGTTTCATCTCCCAGCTACCTGCGGTATGAATAAATCTGGATATCGTACTTTTGACCCCAAAGGAAATTCGTCACAACGTAAAACTGTTAGAGGGAAAAAATGTCACTCGGGACTCATCAAAACAACACTCTTTGCTGACGAATTTCTGTTCCTAATGGAATCAGATTGAATTAACATGGAATGTGGAGTGAAAAGCTTTGATTTGAGTTTTCAATCTTCCCAAGTGAGAAATAAATGGATACATGTTTCAAAAGAAGACTTTGCAAGATTATTGCAGAGCTCCAATTAACCCAACGGTGGTATTTTCCAAATCTTTTTTCCTGTTTTATTACGGCATTCAATTAAATTTTGGTGGTGTCAATTAAAAGAGGGAAGTTCAATCTTTTGATTGAGAGAGATAACATGTGTATTTCTTTAAAATGGCGTAGAAATTGAGCGCTTTGAAGCCTCCAGGAAGTACAAACGTACGGAATGAAAAGAAGAGAGTTAATCATGTCAAATGAGATTCCCACCTTGCATTGTTGTCTTTGAGCAGAGCAGCTATAAAATAATTCGTCAGATTCCATTGTCTGGAACCATCTTCTGGAAAGAACGATCACCCATTAATATTTGGCAATCGAATCTTCCTTCACATCTTGAATGATTTACTGAGTGATGGTATTTCTGTCTACATCAAGGAAAGTCACAAATTAGTATCGAATACTATTATTATCTACGTACCGTAGCGCTTTCGACGTAGGACTTCATTTTCTGGCCGTCGAGAGACTCAGTACGGCATTTTTTGTTAGATAATATTAAAATTTTAGTATCGAATGAGACCACCTAGAGCTCATTAGGTCCAACCGTTCACCCCTTATTAGTCCAAGGTATTCGAGCAAAATGTTGCAAGAAAACGGCTACAGGGATCTCCCCAAAGTATCGATACATATCGATACTTTTTTTATCCTGATATTTATCGTAGTATCGATACTTTTTTCCAGTATCGGAGGCGATACTTTTTTACCTCTCACATTACATAAAATGCTAAGTATCTATTTTTTATCTCTCACATTAGATGAAAGTCTCAAATTTTAGTAGGTACGTCTCTCTCTACGTAGATTGTTGGGAGACCAACCACTTTAACAAACTAAATAAAGATGATGTACCTCCACCTCCAGCTCTCTATGATAACCTGCTGCCCTCCATCATCTAGGAAGGACCACCAAAATCTTAACCCAACCAAGTGCAATACTATTTATTGTTTTGTTCATTCTATATTAACTATTGTCCTCGCGATGGTGAGATGTCACACTGATGGAGAGAAACATAAAAGGAATTTTCACACATTTTTGTGAAAGTATCAAAAAGTATCAATACTTCAAATATCGATATTTTTTAAAAGTATCGTATCGATACTTTTTGATACTTTCTAGATGTATCGACACGAATTTATATCGATACTTTTGAAGTATCGGACATCCCTAAACGGCTATTATTGTGATTAAAGCAAGACTCCTTTCACAATTATTCCTTGGAGCATTTAAAAAGTTTAGACCCCAGCACCTATCAACATTTTCATGTTGAGGGACGGGGTGAGGGAACTTAAAATCTTTAAAAATTCAAATTATGGCACTTTTTCTCTACAATTGGTGGTACTACTTGGAGGTCGTACAATCCGAATATTTAATTTATTATTTATTATTACACAATGGTTTATTATTTTTCTATGTAGATCGTCTGCAAAGCCACCAAGAAAAATATCGATCGCATTTCGGTCAGCTATTATGAACGAAGATTATGCCTGTTTTGCGATTCACACTCGTCCAACCCTTAAAATCTCGTAGGGAACGAACGGTTTGTCCTACAGAGCTCCACGTGGTCTCAAAAAATTCTAAAATTCTATACTATCCTAAATTGATGGAAAAACAATACCTATATATCAAAATTTTTTGAGTTAGGGCGTTTTCAAAATTTCAAAATTCATTTTTCAACCCTTAGAAGTGATCTACATCAACCAAAATCTTCGGGGCACAACTAGACCCCAAATGGAGCCTACATACCAAATTTCATCAAAATTGGTCATTGCTAAGTGAGAAACGTAAACCAACAAATTTTGAGGGGATGTTAAAAAATGTTTTTCTTGGTCGATTCCAAAGGTTCTTTATTGAAAATAATAAACCAAAACACGAGTGTGAATCACTTTGTTTCTTCATTTAGGTGCATAAAACCGTTCACCCCTTACTAGTCCAAGGTATTCGAGCAAAATATTACAAGAAAACGGCTATCATTGTGATTAAAGCAAGACTTGGAGGATTTAAAAAGTTTAGACCCCTGCACCTATCAACATTTTCATGTTGAGGGACGGGGTGAGGGAACTTAAAATCTTTAAAAATTCAAATTATGGCACTTTTTCTCTACAATTGGTGGTACTACTTGGAGGTCGTAGAATCCGAATATTTATTCGGATATAACCGAATATTTTCACACTTAAGTACACCAAACAGTACTTAAATACCAAAATTTAGTGGTGGGGGAAGGTAATGATGAACTGGAACGAGTAACTAAAATTAATATATGCAAATATTTTTGTTTATGACCTAGTAATGTAATGAATATCTCCTAATTTCATTAAAATAAAACAGAACAAATTCATTGTTCAGTAGTGGGTACAGCAAGTGCAAGCTGATTATATTACGCTATAATAATCGAAATTTAAGGAACTTGGAAGGAAAGTAGGCAGTAAAGTAGGCTTTCAAAACACCACGTTATATAATTATTATTGTACCTCGAAGTTTTGGACGAATGATGAAGCAAAACGCTGCAAATTATTACACAATGGTTTATTATTTTTCTATGTAGATCGTCTGCAAAGCCACCAAGAAAAATATCGATCGCATTTCGGTCAGCTATTATGAACGAAGATTATGCCTGTTTTGCGATTCACACTCGTCCAACCCTTAAAATCTCGTAGGGAACGAACGGTTTGTCCTACAGAGCTCCACGTGGTCTCAAAAATTCTAAAATTCTATACTATCCTAAATTGATGGAAAAACAATACCTATATATCAAAATTTTTTGAGTTAGGGCGTTTTCAAAATTTCAAAATTCATTTTTCAACCCTTAGAAGTGATCTACATCAACCAAAATCTTCGGGGCACAACTAGACCCCAAATGGAGCCTACATACCATTAACAATTTATATTTGGAAAAAATACTTCACCGCTACAATTGATGGTATTGTACATAAATAATTACATCACAGTAGTGTATCAGCACTCAGCAGTCATGTCCATCTGGCTGCTTGTTATCAGGGTCCGAGATCCGACCCCGGACATTGGGGTGAGGGACAAGGTTGAATCACCTTATCCCACAAATGATGGAGGGAGGATTGTGCCTCTTCTGGCTATGCCATCAGTCGACGCTTCTCCTCCCCATGGGTTTCGAGTTCAGCTCCAAGTCCCACGGGCCCCACTTGCTCGAGCCATGGCACGCCGTCGGGTGGCCGTAGCCCTGAATTTAGACCAGATGAATGATCCTCCTGTTAGGACTCGGGTGGTCATCCACTCCAGGATAAACAGTGGATAACCAGCCCGAATCAGATCCTTAGCTGACTTGCCATGCCATATCCCTCTCCAGGTGATCGTTGCTCCAATCACCTTCAGTTGGTTTCGCTGAATGTTTGCAAGTGCTGCTGTAGCCTCTAGTAATGCGTCAACTTCATATTTATGAATTTTGGAAGCATTGATGTCTGCGAGTGATCTCTGGCCGGAGCCAGAGACCACTGAGACATCAATAATGAAGGCTCCTTTTGGTGTTTCATCAAAATCGGTCAATGCTAAGTGAGGAAAGTGCGGCGTACGGCGGACGGACGGCCAAATTTTTATTCGATTTTTGGATTCTACGTTCCTTGAAACGTAAACCAACAAATTTTGAGGGGGTGTTTAAAAAAAATTTTCTTGGTCAATTCCAAAGGTTCATTATTGAAAATAATAAACCAAAACACGAGTATGAATCACTTGTTTCTTCATTTATGCGCATGAAACATTGCGGAGGTCATGGAAGCCATATAAATAAAAATCGTAAATAAATAATTATAACCTGTAAATTAGAGATAAAGATTTCAGTTTGTCAAATAATCTTGTTTGTGTAATAAACTAACCCCATTCATTTATTACTAGTATGGAATAGGTTTAACGTCAACTACTGTCTCTAAAGTGGGTTTCTTGCACAACCCATAACTCATCATTTTGTGATGAAAGCTCCTGACAAAAACTTTGAGATTTGAGTGTAAGTACAGAAAGAAACACTTCCTACGCAGCATTTCAACGAATCCTTGAGCCACGAGAAAGTCACTGTCACTGCTATCAGGGAACTGTTGCAACTTGCAAGTCACTCCGAAAACCACTATGCTTTGTTTTGTTTTTTTTCCTTCGCGTAGGTTTACAAATATTTCCCACTCAGGCCGCTATTGTTAAAGCTGTTGGGAATACTGTCTCTACAGTGTAATAATAAATTAGAGGTAATCGCCCTCAGCAAACATTGGTCACGTGGGGTGCAGTCCACACGTGGCTGATTTCCTTGCAGTTTGAATGTTTAAATTGATAAGACCTAAATTTGGAGATTAGAGAGGAGTTTTTAATCATCGTACAACGCAAACATCTCCGCCACTTCAGGAGATAACAGGAGGCCCAAAACAAATATGTTAAATCCTGAAGAGCTCAAGTTACAAAATGGAATATTTTACTTTGATGTTGAAAAAAAAGGTGAGATTTAAATGAGATACGAGGTTTAAATTTATAATGTTCTTATATTTGGTTGATTCGCGACATATTTCGAATATTGTATGGGAGATCGGGTGTGAAAAATTATTCCACTATCGAGGATCTTAAGTAACTTGTAGAACTTCCAAACCGATAGACCGATTTTCACAAAAATTGTAACATGTTACGCAGTATCTTCTCAATATGCAATCTTGATGCCAGAACCCATGATTTTAGTGAAAACGAGCACAAATCTGTCCAAATTAAATCCTCAAAGCTTGACAAATATTCATCAAATTTGGTATATTTTTTGCAGTACTTGATAGTTATTTTAATTAAAGTGAGCAATGCTCAACTATGCGACACTTCTAGATGGACCAATTTTGATGAACATGATGGCCATCTAAAAACCAATTTTTCCCCATTTGTTGGCTGAAAAATTACTCGAAAGTGTCCTGAACCAATTCCCAATTCCCGGGATGTGTTTGGGGAAGAAAAAGGGCTTTGGAACAAGAACACAGTAAAGAAAAGTTCTGGTGCGCAATGCGCTAAGTTTCTGAAGAAAGAAGCATTAACAAAGTCAAAGATTTGGACGGTACAAACACGACTATGTGACCTACCTGTAATATCCGTGGACACTTGTGAGACTACAAGTCACCACCAAGAACCCTAAAACACGACCAGCAAGTACGAGAGGCCTTAAGGTAAGGATCAGTGTGTACGAGTATAGTTATCCTCACTGTTCGGGCGAGTGGGCCTAAACGCTGCAAAATACTACACAAGGGTTTTTTTATTTTTATAAAGATCACAAGACTTGAAAGTTGACCTTCATGAAATTCTACTCGAAGGTACTAAAAAAGATCGCATTGATCAGCTGAAATTTGGCTCACTTTCGTCAGCGAATTGTTACTCACGCTCTTGTTTCTGACTCACCATTCGTTCAATCAACAGAGCAAGAGGGAGAACCGAGGCTCTCAAATATAATTCTCAATAATAGACAATTATTGTCTTCTACTTTCCAGGGGCCAGAGGTAGGTGGGGGAGGGGGTTTGGGTCCTTAGGGGCCAGGCCTTAGTGCTCTGATGAATTTCACAATAAACGAATATTTAATAACTGTTAAATAAATTTGATTTCATTCGTTTCTAAAAATTTAGTACCATCTTAAATTGACGGAATAAACGTCATTGAACATTCATTAATTAGGTAATTAATTATCGTCATTAAGCGAACGTTGGTATCTCAGAGACCTGGTAGTACCATTGAATCCTTAAAAATCGACGAAATTTCAAACTAATGAGAAAACAACAATAGTAGGAAAGAAAACAACACCTATTCGAAATTTTTGTGGTTGAGGCGTTATGAAAATGTTTCCCCCACTTTTCACCCCGTATAAGTTACCGTCATTAAAAAAAAAACTTCGGGCGCAACTTGACCAGAAATAGAGCTGATATATCAAATTTCATTAAAATCGTCTCATGAGAGCTGAATAGAGTGCCGCACACGTACGGCGCACAGTGGTCCAGAACCCCCTAAAACGTGATCAAAACCTAATTTTTTCATATTTTTTTACGGATTTGAAATTTTTACCACATATTTTACAGTTCTTGGAGTACCCAAGCCCGCCAAGGCTTTCCCGAAAACTGCTTTCAAAAGTTTGCAGGAAATTCGGAGTGTTTGAAGTAGACCAATGTTAGCAATTTTTTGTAACATGTAACAATTTATATATATTTTTTTTCCAAAATGAGAAGACCCTTGCTGATTGGTAATCACAGCCAACAAGTAGATCCGAAGTTGGGTAAATTATCTGTAAAGTACGATTTTCATGAATATTTTTCCAAATTATAGGTAGAAAAAATCGTTCAAATAATTATGTGCGCCCTAAAATTGGTCTCAGATCGTCGAGAAAAAAGAAAGTCCAATTCCAAGTCGCAACCTTGTCCTGTAGGTCCATTTTTCTCATCCAAAGTCCGTGTCTCTGCAGAGTCTGATCACAGACTCAGAATCCCTGTCATTACTGAAACCAACCATCGGGGAACAGTCTTCCCTGATATTTGAATAATATATTTCCTTTTTTACAAGCAATATTACTTCAAGTTTTTAATTTCAAACAAATTTTGGGAAAAAGAATTTTTCATTTGTTGTTGTCAAGTTGTGTTCCTCAGTAAACGGATTACCTTGCTGTGAGATTTTTTAAAAATAATATTATTTATTCTTTTTTGGTTTATTATTTTCAATAATAAGCCTTTGGAATCGAGCAAGAAAAAAAAATTTTTAACCCCCCCTCAAAATTTGATGTTTTACGTTTCAAGGTACGTAGAATACGAAAATCGAATAAAAAAATTTCCATCCGTACGCCGTACGCCGTACGCGGCACTTTTCTTAGCAACACTGGACCGATTTGGTTCAAATTTGGTATATGGGCTCCATTTGGGGTCTAGTTGTGCCGCGAAGCTTTTGGTTGATGTAGGTCACTTCTAAGGGGTGAAAATTAAGGGTTGAAATTTTCAAGAGTGCCCTAGCTCGAAAACTCTCGAAATAAAGGTATCGTTTTTTCACCAATTTTAAGTAGTATTGAATTTGTAAAAATTTTTGAGACCACCCGGAGCTCTGTAGGACAAAACGTTCGGTCCCTACGAGTACTTGAAGGTTATCCTTCGATAAAACAGAATCATGAGTGTGAATCGCAAAAGAGGTCTAATCTCCATTCAAATTTTATCGGACTAAAATGCGATCGATGTTCATTTCTTCGATTTGTATACAGTTTTGCCTTCTGCGTAACCAGTAATCAAATTTCCATATGAAGCTTTCTATTTTTCGAATCGAGTGTGAAGCGTTTAGTTCTTTCTAATAAACTTGATTGTGAAGGTGTGAAGCCAGTATGGTGTGGTAGGTAGTACCTAGCTGGTAGGTAAAAAAAAGTTGGTAGGTAAAAAAAATGTTGGTGGGTAAAAAACGCTGCAAATCATTGCTCAAAGGCTTCTTCACTCTTCTGATCACTGATCAGCTGAGTGAGCTCCGAAGACATTTTCAATCCTATTGAATGGAAGTGCTCTTCCAGGCGTCTCCAGCATTCGAGGAGATCTTCTTCACTCCTCAGATCACTGATCAGCTGAGTGAGCTCCAAAGCCATTTTCTATCCTATTGAATGGAAGTGCTCTTCCAGGCGTCTTCAGCATTCGAGGAGATCTTCTTCACTCTTCAGATCACTGATCAGCTGAGTGAGCTCCGAAGTCATTTTCACTCCTATTGAACGCAGGAAGCTGAAATTTGAGAGGGAGGGTCAAGGGAGAATACAGATGGTGGTAGGTGCTATTGATGGAGAACCAGTGATCTATACAGAAGGGTGATCTATACAGAAAATAATAAACCTTTGAGCAATGATTTGCAGCGTTTTCAGCAAATGTTTACCAAATGATTATTACTAATCTTGAACACTTAGTGAAAGAAGATGTTAACAATAAAATTAATTAGATATTTTTATTATTAGTTATCATTTTTCCCTGGCGTTTCATTTGTCCTTTGATTTTTCGGATTAGTATATTCAAGTAACTAAATTTTGGCATTTATTTTCTATTTTTCCCAATATTTTCGATTAAACATCAGTAATTTGTTACTTTTAATTAAAACGTATAGATAACCAATAATTCTTTTAGGTCTGTTATGAAAAGTTCAGGTAATCAACGAAAAAGCCGAAAAAAGGTCACTTTTTGACTATTTTTAAGTCTCAAAAATAAATATATACCTGATTTTTGGAATGTGCGCACTCAAAAATATAAGACGTACTCATTTTTGAAGCAAAAGTGATACAATTAAAGTCGCTAGGAGTTTCGATCACGTTTTGGGGAGTTCTGGACGGTCGGGACATTTTTTATTCGATTTTTGGATTCTACTTAATCTTGTTGACCATCAAATTT
>CM019171.2:20986591-21040604 GCA_009739505.2 Apolygus lucorum
GTTGGGTGGGCAGTATAGCTTCCTCACTCATTGTAACAGGGACGTATAGAATCAGTTGGCGAAAAAATTATGATTCAAAGAGTTATTGAATACCAAAATATTGGCGATAATATGCGGGATAGGGTTGCAGGTATTAATGTTTATAATATTTTCATAATTTTTTTAAGGTATTATAGTTTATAATATTTTGCATTTTCAACGTAGAATTTTATTTAGCGGTCCACCGTCTAGGACCTAAACCACACAATCCCTGAAAATTTCATCGAAATTGGTTGAATAGTTGCGGAGTTTTGGTTGTAACAATAAATTTAAAGTTCGCGCATGCGCAGCGGCTATTGCTTGACCAATTTGATTGAAACTTATAGGGTATCTCTTAGAAGTTATTCCCTAACTAACCTCCAAATTTGAGCAAAATCGGTTCATTAGAAACCGAGAAACCGAGGTTCCAGGAAATTCACGTTTGCGCATGCGCACTCGCTCCTATTGGTCCGAAGGTGCTGAAATTGATAGGGGACCGTCTAGGACCTAACCCGCACAATCTCTGAAAATTTCATCAAAATCGGACCACAGGTTAGTATAGTTTTGCCCGGGACAAGGATTGACCACAGACAGACCGACAGACAGACAGACACGGAACCAAAATTGTTCGGGAAGCTCTAAAACGCAAAAAGCAAGTGGAAATTTTGATTTTGGAGGACATTTTTTTTTTCACTTCTTTCACGAATACAAAGCTTCCCTACCTTCGGTAGTGAGGAAGCAAAAAATGTTGATTTTTTAAAATTATATTTTTTGTTGATTTAAAAAAAACATGATTTTGTTTTATTATGTATAATATACATATTATGTATCTGTATACATATTATGTATACATATTATGTATCTGCCTACTGCGTTGGAGTATTGTTTTCAGCCCAGTCCCCAATCACAGACAAGCATTTGGTGCTACATTTAGAGCTTGTGCGTATTTTTCGTCATTTCCCTAATAATGGTGAAAAGGTTGAATTTGACTTGGAAAACGTTGAATTTGAGTTGGAAAAGGTTGAATTTGACTTGGAAAAGGTTGAATTTGAGTTGCAAAAGGTTGAATTTGACTTGGAAAAGGTTGAATTTGACTTGGAAAAGGTTGAATTTGACTTGGAAAAGGTCGAATTTGTTTTGGAAAAGGTTGAATTTGAGTTGCAAAAGGTTGAATTTGACTTGGAAAAGAATGGATTTGACTTGGAAAAGGTTGAATTTGTAGGAGCCCTGTAGGATTAACCGTTCGCTCCCAACGAGAACTTAAGGGTTTGACGTACGATAAATCAGAAACACGAGTGTGAATCGCAAAAGAGGCCTAATCTCCGTTCAAATTTTAGCTGACCGAAATGCGATCGATGTTTTTTTTCATGTTGGTTGGTGGTAACAATGGCAAAACCGTGTTCTTTGCAGACGAGTGATCTATAGAGAAAAATCATAAACCTCTGTGTAATAATTTGCAGCCTATCTGTCCGTTTAGGGTTAATATTGTGTTTTCTCACATAAACGGTCCTCATGATCGATTATATAACCACGACTTAATCTCTACGTCTCCCCGTAATGCGATTCGTCGATCAAAACCCGAATCCCAGTCAGAGCCGAATATTCGCGGACCTCGGTACAGTATCTTCCGCATAATAATTTTACGGTCGAGCAGAGTGAGACGGGATTATCATCCCGTATCAGGGCAAGTGGAGATGTGGGCGAGCAAACATCATTACGGGAATATCACTCCGCAATTAAGCTGATGCAAAGAGATAATAGGGCTGCGCGGATGGGCGCGGAAAGCTGGCGGAAGCGTATTAGAAGGGCGTCTGGAGGGGCGTAGACTCAATCAGGATTCCAATCTACGAGGCGGCAATCGCTTTTATGAGAGATTGACAAAATGTTGCGATTAGCTTCATAACTCGCGTCACGTAACCGCTGGTTTATCACTGGTTTGCTCGGATTCCATCGCAAATATCTATTCAAGGATTGTAGGCCATTCCCATTCGACTGTAATTTTACTATGAAATCGGCTAATTTCTTAACCCTTATTAGACCGTGGTGTCACTAGTGTCACCTAAAACATCTCAGGAACTCCACAGCAGTCCCAAGGTGTCACCGGCGCAACCAAAATTAAATTAAACTTTACATTTAATGGACCGCAGAATTTTTGGTGGGCTTTTGGAAGTCTCAAAATAGAGTTAAGGCAAAAAATCAAAATTTTTGTCATAACACCATTTTTTGATTTCCGAAAATCTATAAAAACGCTGCAAATTATTACACGAAAGTTTATTATTTTTCTATATAGATCACTCGTCTGCAAAGAACACGGCTTTGCCATTGTTACCACCAACCAACATGAAGAAAAACATCGATCGCATTTCGGTCAGCTAAAATTTGAACGGAGATTAGGCCTCTTTTGCGATTCACACTCGTGTTTCTGATTCATCGTAAGTCCAGCCCCTAAGTTCCCGTTGGGAGCGAGCGGTTCGTCCTACAGAGCTCCACGTGGTCTCTAAAATATCTAAAAAATCAATACTATCTTAAATTGATGGAAAAACAATACCTTTATATACAATTTTTTCGAGTTAGGGCGTTTTCAAAATTTCAACCCTTAGAAGTGACCTACATCAATCAAAATCTTCGGGGCACAACTAGACCCCAAATGGAGCCTACATACCAAATTTCATCAAAATCGGTCATGCTAAGTGCCGCGTAAGGCCAAATTTGTATTTGATTTTTGGATTCTACGTCCCTTGAAACGTAAACCAACCAATTCAGAGGAGGGTTAAAAAAAAATTTTCTTGGTCGATTCCAAAGGTTCATTATTGAAAATAATAAACCAAAAGTCCATTCATGCAGCATAAGTTACTGAGCGAATTTCCATAGAAATCTGGTATGCTAATGTTGACTCAAATTCCAGATTTTTTTCTTCTCCATCTCCTTCTGTTAACATGAATTCTCTTTTCAATACTTAACCATTTTGTCTTGCTACCTACTACCTAAGTCTCTAAGTCCTTCCCTAAGTATTGTAATTTTATTTTATTTTTTGTAATTTAAAAAATTTAATTTGGGAACTTCAACCTTCTTAGTATAATGGTTCAAGTAGAATGTAAATTTGGCCCGTAAATAACCGAAATAAATAAAGAACATACGGTTTTTAGTACATTTAAGTAGATTCGTTTTGGTTTGGTTTACTTTTGAGTACAACGTAATATCTATTAAGGGAATGAACACATTTCATTCGTAATGGGGTTTCCTATTTATTTATTTGTTTATTTATTATAAGTTGTACAATAGTTACATATTAATATAATATTTAAATGAATATATTATTCTTCTACAAAAACAACTCTTTTGCAGGGAAAGAGACTAAAAAGTCTGTAGTACCCAGCAAGAGTAGTGCCAAACTAATCAATTTCAGGTTGAAAGATGAAAAAACACAACAATTAAAATGAGAGAAATACGAAACCTATTCCAACTTGTTAACCAAATCATTGTAAATAAATACCTTCGTTGTCTCTTTATTCATATTCACAACTACACAACTTCAGTTCAATATTTTCCAATTATCATAAATAACATTATCTATTATACGCGCTCAGAATACTCACCATTCGTTCAAAAATAAAATATGTAGGACAGATTCTCCGATTGAGAACTGTAGGTATGAAGTAATGATTGATAAACACGATGTTTCAACTGGAATGTAGCACGGTACCCACTTATTGATCTTCTGAACAGAGAAAAAACTCGGAATATTTTAGTTCCTCCCGCTCCCGTGAATATTCATGAAAGCTACATCATATTCTCCGGGTCATGTTCTGTTTGTTTTATACTTGAGATGAGCCAGAACGAACAAATATTTTTCCGTCGAGCGTCCTCGTGCCCCACCGTTGCAAGGGCACGCTGCGGCAAAAATCACCTTAGCAAAAACAAAGAAGGAAATAAAATAGTGCGACGACAGAAAAAACAGGAGCGACTCTGAGATACCGAGCGACCAAGGACGTTTTTCCTTGATGGAAGGTCGCCGAAGGTCGGTCAATAATTATGTGGGCAAAAAAGGGGTTTTTATCTCGAGCCGTCTTCACCTTGTCGATTCAGTGAGTCCTGGATCGGATTACAAATTAGGTGACCGAAACTGCAATGAGGAAGCCGGAAAACGAAAACATTGCCGGAAAACCGAAAACGCAATAGTAGCCGGAAAACATTTAAACATCGATATTTGTATATGCTGTTTCAACTTAGTTCCCATTGTGAGCTAATTTTTGAAGAATTATTTCAACCGACTCGTAATGTGCGCTGTAGACCCTTCATTTCCATCTGGTTGGTGGTTGGGGTTGAAATTTTCAAAAATGCCCTGGTAGGCAGTAGGTACCTACGGTTGGTAGGGAGGGATCTATACAGAAGGGTGATCTATACAGAAAATAATAAACATTTGGGCGATGATTCCAATTATTATTATTATTAATGAAAATAATAAACCAAAAAGGAATTTTGAGTGGGTTAAAAGAAAATTGCTAGGATACATTTTTTGTTGGAAATACCTTGGAAAATCGTACCCTGAAGTTATGCCCATTTTGAGTGTAGACACCCTGTATTTACAACCACAACACAGCGGGTGCCATACAGGGTGTCCGTTAAAGGTACAGCCAAACTTCATGGGTCGAATCTACAAATAATTTGCAACAAAAAGTGCCTCGTAGACATTTCTTTATAGATGCTTCGTTTTCGAGTTATTTCACATTATACGATTTTTTTTTTGCTATTTGACTTGATTTTTTAAAAATGGTTTATTGTTAAAAAAAAATTGGTTTTACACAAGGTAGCTTGAAAATTTAATGCTCTTTCCAATGATATCCTCAAATTTGAATTTACTTGGTAAACAACAGGAGTTATGACAGTTTTAATGACGGAAGATCGAAAACGCGAAAAAAAACTTCGAAGTGAAAAAAAAGGCATTTTGAGTGGGTTAAGAAAAAATTGCTAAAGACATTTTTTGTTGGAAATACCTTGTAGAATTGAAGCCTGAAGTTGTGCACATCTTAAGTGTAGACACCCTGTATAAGTGAATAGAGCGGTACCTAATAGTAACATTGGGAATTAACTAATATTGTGATGAACCAATACAATGGAGATAAAATTGATATAAACAACAAAACTGGACAGCAGAACTTCCTTCTAGAAATCAATAGAACAAATCTCTTATATCTTAAAAAACATTATGGCGGGTATAGTCAAGTACTTACTGCCCGAGACAAAATAGCAAAACATCTTCCGTCAATATCATGAATTTCGTTGGCAGGGGGGAACCGCTAGAAGACCAGACTTGGTAGGCCCATTGTAGTACTTGTAGAACCTAGAACTTGTGGTTCTTGTAATTTTTGGAGACTCACCAGGTGTATTACCTTTTCTGCGAGAATTTGGCGTGAATCCTACATTTTCCTTATGGGATGACTGAATAATCTCTCAGGTATTCCACCTTTCAACTGAGTGACTCTTACCGAGCGCTAAACGCTCCTCTTCCTTTGAGAAATACGTCAACGATGATGTCCAGTTTTTTCAAGGTCCCTAAATGACAGGTTTCCTTCGCCCACACCTCAGTATCGAGATCTTTCAAATTGTTCTCAATCACCATTTATTTCCTCCACTCCTTTTTGGGATCGTAAACCTCTCCCAATCCATCTGCGATTTCTCGTAAACTGCTCTATCAAGGTTGAAGATGCTGGTGGCGTAAGGCAACTCATTTGAGTTGTATAAATGCTGAGCAGGTACTTACCAGATTATTCTGGTCTTACTATGTACTTGTGGTCTTCATATTTAGTTCTCTAATAATATTGAAAGTGTGTCAATCGACATGATCACACTTACCCTTAACTTGACACGAAAAATGCAGGTGGACCAACCGCTCCAATATTTTTCTTTAATTGATGCCAAATACGATAACAAACAAGAGGAAAATGCTTTTAAAAAACAGTATGGCCTTAGCCATCACAATCATCAATTTTACAGTTGTAGCTTCAAAGCTGCATTGCCAAGATATCGATAAATCGGGCCATTAAATGTATGTTGCTTTAACGATACAGTGTGGAAAATCTACTACACTCTTACCAGCTGTTAACATAATTATGTTTTAATTTTGTCATTCGGTTTTTTTCTCGATTTCAATAAAATAAGAAGAGTTGAATTTTACAAGTGCAAGAGAAAACTGTGTTCTCCTTTCATAGAATTTTGAGTATTAAACAAGTCACAGAAAATCTCTAAGAATAGTAGTTTTGAAGTATTCTTTCTTAGGGAAAAAGTTGCAATAGGTACGAGTTTTCGAAAATTCTAGGTACGAGATAAATTCTAGAAATTAGGTATAAAAAACCACTCCCACCCAAATTTACAAGAAATTTAAGGTACGAGTTTTCGAAAATTCTAGGTGCGAGATAAATTCTAGCAATTTGGTATAAAAAACCATTCCCACCCAAATTTTCAAGATGTTTAAGGTAATTTCGCGAGATTTGTCTTCAAATATCCGAAACTAAACCATTATAACGTTTTGGGATTTTCTTGATCGACGTGGGAAGACTGGTGTTCCTTTAAATCTACATTGCCTAGTTAAGGGTTAAACCACTTATCGATATTCTTGTGGTTAATAGTCGCTATAGCAATACGTTTCAATAGTTGGAAATGACAACTCACCAAACTACCTAAGTCGGAAAGACAATCTGAGCAGATTGAATTTAACCTGTTCACTGGCCAGCAAATCTTACTTCATAAAACATAAGATAAAAGACTCGTAAGTCATCGTAGCATGACAAAATATTCATCCGAGAGCAATATTTTCGAGAGTAGATCGCTGTTCCTAGAATCACTCGATCCCATCTTCGTGCAATACATGGTTCAACAGGGAATTTCCTTAAGGAAAATGGAACGAGGAAATAACTGCACGTAGTGCAACCTGATCATTACAAGCACATATTGTATTCTTCGAGAGAGAATACAAGGAAATGTCTTCATTATTTGTAATCTCATGAAAAATTATGTCATGTCTGAAGTATGCAAGTTTCCGAGTGATATACAGACAGATAAAATTTATCGTAACAACCTACCTTTAAGGAAGTCATAGTTAACATCTCCAGGATCTTGTACGTGAAGATTTGTCCTAGTTAAACCCAATGGTAGTTTTGACATAGACATGTATTTTGGCCGGGGGTCAAGGAATTTTTCGCAGCACTTTTTTTTTATAGGAGGCGAACAAAGGATGATGGAACTTGGGCCAGAAGTAATATAGAGAAAGCAGATCTTTTTGCTGAACATCTCTTCGAAACTTTTCAGCCATTCCCAAGTCAAATACCTAACGAAAATACAACTCGAACGGAAAAAATTGACGAACTCGAAATACTCCCAGTGACACTGAAGGAGCTTAAAGATGAAATAAAAGCAACATTAATACAAAAGTGGCAGTAATTCGCGGTAAATTTCTCCGCTTCACGGAAAAACATTGAATCATGGATATGTTTACTGTAAACGTATCCATGTTATTTAGGTATTTATAGTACCTACCTATTTAAAGTACCTAACTTACCTACTTATACCTAACTTCATCGCCTTCAGTTTTCATTCGAGTTAATAATAATCTGAAGTGCCGGTTCGTCACAAATTTGGTATCGTTACGCAAATTTTAGAATGACCCCCAGTCCTAAAACCTATCCACGCCCTGCTACGACTTGATATCAGGTCGTGTAGTGAAAGAGCTCCCCGATAAAGCAGTGATGAAATAGAAGACTGAGACTTTTTGGCACAAAAAATGCAACGCGATACCAGTAAACAAAATCATAGCTAGGTACATATCGGTAGCTATGAAGCAAGGTTCTCTAGAATCTTATCTAGAATACTGCGATATATTACTACTTGCAATCGGAGAGTTTTTTTTTTGTTAGAAAAAAATTCTGTTTATTTATAGAAACAAAGGACTTATCCATGATCTATGGTTTTTCCCTCTAAGTGAGAAATTTAACAATAAACTTTTAATCAAATCAGTCTACCGTTTGATATCTGAAATCGATAATAATAATATGCATCGGTACTTTTTTTTATCGATACTTTCGTGGAGTTTTACTCTGAATCCCTGCCCATTTCGATGTGCGCTCTTCGGAAAAAAACATCCTCGAATTGTCAGTTTTTCAACGGTCTATGAATTTTCGTTGAGAAAAGTGGTACAAAATATGGGCTAGGCTTAGCAACTTTAACTCGTGATGTAACGTGCGTACAATAGTGGCCAAAGGCTCTTCGTCAGGTATCATTGTGAGTCGTAGAAGGGTTACAAAGTTGTCTGACAGTCGACTATCAGGACAGATGAATGAACTTCGCTTTCCCTATTTTCGAGTTTTTCGTTGGGAATTGAACACTTGTTCTCAACGCCTTACGATTCGCCGATAACTTGCTCTTGGTCTTCTTGTCTTCCAATTAAAGTGGAATGTTCTTGTTTAATGGATTTTGTGTCACTTGCTGACCCAACACCTAACTTGCCACCCACTATTCTAATAGATGGTCTTTTTGGTGAAACACAAAAAAAAAATCATGAAGTCTAAACTACCTACGCCTTATTAACAGAAAAATTCGCACTAAGAAGGCAAAGAGAGCCTAAGCCTCCCCCCCCCCCCCCATCATATTACGAAACACCTCGACAAGAAAACATATTATTTTAAACGTGATTTTAATTACCTTTTTTAGATTGAGTTTCAGCCTATTTATGCTGATACAAATCATCTTATAAAAACTTGTCATATTCATGTGTGTTTTGAGGACTGGCACTGGTCAGGACCCCCTAACTATTTTCATGTCAATTAGCGTGCAAAAGTTACCTAGGTACTCTAATATTTATTATCGCAACTAAAATGTATATATTTACTACAATAAAGTTATCGTTTGTTAAAAAGAAAAAAGATTCAGTTACTTTCTCTTTTTCACTATAGGTACATCGATCGTTTCATTCTTTACTATATTTGTTTATTTATTTATGTCGATACAAACATTCAAAAAGAAAGCTCGTCTTCACCATACAAATGAAATATTATTGAGAGGCAATAGGCCATGCCCGTAGCGCCCCACAAGCATCAAAAAAATTTGTACTTAATACATGCAAATATAATATACCATACTTATATCAAAGCAAAAAATAATAATAATTAGAAAATTAATAAATTTAGGTAACATAAATACTTGTTATTATAGTGTCCGCCTCCCCTCTGCCCATTCGCACTATCCGAAAAATACTTTTCTCTTGTATGTGTATAATGAACGAGAACACAACGATGGAGTTTTTAGAGTAGCATCTACACGATGCTAACATGCAGAACACTTATTCAGGACTCTTGTTGGTAATCACGAGAGCATGTCTTGGATTATTTTGTCATGTATTTCGCTCAATAATCTCAGTTTTGATTTTTTTTTTTTTTTTCAATTCAAAAGTTTTTACTTTCATCCGGGGTGACAGAAAGTAACCTACAGAATGTTCAAAAATATTGTCAAAATTATACCAGTTACGAGTCCATAAAATCATATTACCTAATGGCCAGCACCTTTGATAACAAAACTATATCCAATATGTACACCTCGTCTTCTAATCTTAGTATTGTACCACCAAATCCAAGGAAAATGAAACATTCACACCGCTGGCTTACATATGCGAGTCAAAGATCCCCCTTCCTCCCTCCTCCCCATCATATCAAGGTACTAAGCAGTGTTGGTTTGTAGATACTTGCCGAGGGGTATCGAGTGGTCAGCCAGGGGTCAGCCAGAAGATCGGGCTTGGGAACCACCTGCGTCATCAAATATGCCGGAAAGGTGCGCCGTAAAAAAGGGGGATTCCACTCCAAATATATAACGACGGTAATTTTTTGTAGAATAAGTCCTGTTCTACTTACAACGATTCTGGATACTTACGAGTGATCTTCCAAACGAACTTCCGTTTTCCATTAAAATAGCATACAAAACAGAACCAACCTACTTCGTGAATCCGAAATGGGCAATCCACTGTGTGCATAATAGGAACTTCACCACTTAGTAAGCGATTCCTGCAAAAGACATGAAAGTGTCGCAAATGATCAGTTTGAAGCTGGGAGAGATCGGAAGTCTGGAGATCTAGTTGGACAAGACAGCTTTCGAAAAGGCTACTAGGTCTCCGAGGACTGAACTCTAATCTGGTCTGATTAGTACTTTGCTTCCTCACTATCGGCGATAGAGAAGTGTCTTACTGCAGAATTGATTCTTCCTAAACCAAAATTATCACTCAATTTTGTCTTTCAGAACTATTTTAATAACTTTTTCCATGTACGAGTATATCGGTATACCTATGGTCAATTCCTTGTCCCGGGCATGTTTGTCAATAATGGTCAAATTTTAATGAGGGGTTTATACCGATCAGTTCGTAAATAGTCCTGTAGTAGTGTTTGTCATTTTCACAACAATTGGGCAACAATTTTGTAATAATTGCCTCTAATGATGTCATCATTTTGCTCAACTTTGCAGTATTTTTTGGGCCAAAATAATTGCTCATCAATCAAAATGTTTAAAAAAATCTATCAGTATTTTTATTATTTTGCTTCAGAGTTTACCAAGGTAGTGGAAGTATTGCTTTCGTCAAGGTTGAAAGAAATTTTCTCCAAAATCAAAATTACCACTCGCGTTTTACGTTTCAGGCCTTCCTGAACAATTTTGGTTCCGTATCTGTCTATATGTCTGTCATGAAATCCCTGTAGCGGGCAAAACTATATAAATTTACTGTCCGAAATTTTCAAGGAATGTGCGGGTTGGCCTGTAGGTATGTGGTCCCCTATGAAGATGATCACCTCCCCCCCCCCTCCCCCCCGAAATCATACTAGCTGCTGCTCATATGCAAACGTGAATTCCTTACAACTTTTGTTATGCGGATTGGGTGTAGATTGCTGATGATTTCCATGATCATCACCCCCGGAATCATAGTAGCCATTGCGCTTGCGCAAACGTGTATTTCCTCGTAACACCTTCTTCGTTTCTGTATGTGTGTCTGTCATGAAATCCTTGTAGCGGCCAAAACTAACGAATTTATTGTCCGATTTCGATGATATTTTCAGCGGTTGTGCGAGTTGGCATGCAGGTAGATGGTCTCCTATGAACATCATGGCCCCCAAATTAACAGTAGCTGGAACATGAGCAAACGTGAATTTCCTTGTAACAGCCTTAACTTCTACATTTTCTATTCAATTTCGAAGAAGTTTTCAGTGATTGTACGGATTGTAGTCCTCTATTAGGGCAGTGCAAGGTACTTAGTGACTGATGTTTTACCTCCTATGCATCGGATCATCTATAAAATCGGGTTAAGGACACGAGGAAGCTATGTGCCACACCCACTTGGGAGACTTTTCTTTGGTCTGATGGTGGTTTCCTCAATATCTTCCAACCCTAGGTGGCTGTAGAATGAGCAGTGCCTATCATACCCACCCTCAAAGCGTCCCTTGAGCCGTGAAGAAACCAATAATCAAAATTACGCGATAATTCCCCAGAATCGAGGTCCGCGCGTGAAGTCTGCACGATTCCCGCACGCCAGACGCTGGAACTCTCCTCCTACCAGCTGTGCTAACGAACCCGTTCTATCCCTGAGACTTTCACTGGGTCCTCGTGGACCGGACCTACATCAGCTATGCCTTTCCCTCTCATCATAGAGTTACGACTTCCTCAGTATCGTCTAAGCTCTTCTATACATTTAAAAAAGTGCATTTAAGCGGCATTTCGGTATCTGAGCCGAACAGACGGTCATAGATCCTTCAAATCTTCGTCGAAGAGAAGATTTTTTCAGCCTCAACTCGATTTTCATTTTTGTGTTTGTTTATTTGACTGTTTGTGCGCTCAAGCCGCAATGGGGTATTTCGGTGGGTCGGAAATTCAGGTTTTTGACCTCAAATTTGGATTCAGCACCCTTGAAAACCGATATACTCCAACTTTAAGCCCAATGATACTATAACATGTGGTAGAAAAATTAATTAAAGAGGTCACACGTTTGAAAAAAAGGCGGGCCGCCATAAATGCACACACACTATAAATATTCTGCGTGTGTGAGTAGTATTTTGTAGTATCCAAGAGGTCCTCCAAGGGTTTCATCTCTTCTCTGTGCATGGATACTTTTTTCAAAGAAAGTTGGCTAGCTACGTCTCGATTGGCTAGCTACGTCACACCATTCAAATCTTCAACTTTCCTTAGCTTCTCTGATTTTGACATTTTCATGTCTTTGCTTTGGCACATGAACTGAAAAATCGTCACGAAAACTAAGCAAATCTTGCTCACGCGACCAATAAATAATAAAATAGACTCACTGTGTTGCGTAGAGAACAATCAACAACCTTACATTTTGCTTTGGCACATGAACTGAAAAATCGTCACGAAAACTTTGATGCTTGGGTGCTTGGGTACATGAACTAACAACCTTACTTCACAACCTTGTTGTGTAGTAGTTGACATGAAAATGTCCCAATGCGTTGCAGACTCGTATGCAAGCATTTAAAATTGATTTTTTTTAAAACATTTTCTCGACGAACAGACCCAATTACCGTTATTCCTGAGCCATACTCTTTTGACAATTTTTTTTTTTTTTTTTAATTGACTGAAATACCCCATTGTTGATTGTTAGTCTTATTACTCGAAATTCTGAATGTGGACCCTAAAAATATTCTGCACTGAGACTTCACAGCAAACCATTTCCCAGAAATTGATGAGGAGGGAAAAGCAAGTTGAAAAAGTTGGCTGTTAATTCCTAGAGCTGCTTAAATATTTTCCTGCAAAATTAAATTTGTTCCCAAACTTGAGTTTCAAAACTGCGGATAGAAAAGTAATCGAGCAGTTGGAGTTTAGCACCATCCGACGGGGAACTAGTTGGGGCTTTCATTCATCTTCACTTCAGAAAAATGTAGTCACATACCTGGCACAAGACGATAATATTTAGTATTCAGTTACTATCATTATTTTGGAATCTCGTTCCTACCACATCTCGTCAATTTTCTAGGCTGAAGGACACCCATAAACTCGATTTGAACTGGTTTCAAGTAACATTGTAATGCAATCTAAAGAGGGAAATCAATTATTCTCCATTTCTGAACTTTTACCCGTCGTAAACAAGTGAAAAGTTACTGAGCAATGTGCAAAGTTTCATCATGATTCATAGAAAATACAACAGATTAGATTACATCATTATACTCGTTACGAAATCGTAATAATTATGATTTCGTAACGAGTATAATGACGTAATCTAATCTGTAAACTAATTATTAGTTAAGGAGGATAACCAAATATTTGTTTTTTGATTGGTACCCAACTTGAGATAGTGGAAGAGTCCTTCATACTTGAAAAGGCGTCGGGTAGTCGCAGAATTATCTTTTTCTTAAATCACACATGCCGGACTTGTAGGCATTGTAAATTTCATGTGCGTAGGAATGGCGAAATATTTTATAGTCGATAACATTGTTGATAGTGATTAGGGTTGGGACATCGAACAGAAAACATCGATGTCGATATTGCATAGAAACATCGATATCGATGAAACATCGTAAGGTGAAAAATTGATGTTTTTAAAAAGCGGGAAATTTAATTCATCTGTCAACCAACTAGAATCAAGGGAGAAAACCTGACGAGGCTGCTCTTCTTCCATTCATAAGAAGTGGATATTTTCTCTTTTGACGTGCTTTTATTTTACTGGATAAACTCCATTATAATTTTTTTCATTCGTGATAAATTACCCGATTTCTATGCACTTCATTTCGATATCCCATACCTTCCCCATTTCCATTAATAGTTTAAGCATAAAGAGACTTTTTTCTATTGTTTTTCAGTAATTATCTTGTTATATAAAGTGATGAATGTGTTGAATCATCAAAAATTAACGTCCCTCGACCGGGGTTCGACCTCCTATCGTTCCGACTGAACTATATTTACTCTTTTGAGTCGGAGCTCGTTACCAATGAGCTAAGGAAGTGAATGGACAGAAATGCGAAGAGGGGGCTGATCACAACAATTGAAAGGAAGGAGATTTTCTTCAAATTCCAAGTAAATTCAATGAAGTTATCTGGTCTGAAATTGGATTTTGTCTGGTTTCCTTGCAATACCTTTTTTATATTTATTAGCTTCGAACAGTTATTCATACAGCCGAACTAAGTACAGTTATAAAAAAAAATTAATTTTAAATTTAGTTTAAATATGTAGGTACAAACAAAATAATTAAATTTCTAATTCCACTTCACACACAAAATTATAAATTGAGGAGTAGACGTTCATGTCACTGGTTCCTACAATAGTGTCGAGGTTAAACGGGTGCGTAACACATTTTTGGATTGCTATCAAGATCCGAGAGCGAGCTGCTTCGTGCATTGGGCACTCCAATACCAGGTTTCCTCTGATCTCGAACATTTGCGACACAGTGGCGAAACAGATTCATCAATCATGTTCATATATTTATTTGTTCTACTGTGCCCTGTTCTCATTCTGGTGATAATTCTGTAGAATGATCGTGTCTTTACATCAGACACCTCGTCAAACCAAGGGATTTGCTTTGGAATGGGGAAGAGAGATTTGTATCTGGAGCCAGCTGGGTAAATTTCAAATTCGTCTTTCGATTTTTCTCTGAGTCCACGTTTTCCGATTTGTCTCAGGTCGGTGGAAGGATATAGTTGGGATGGCGGAGGTTCTGGGAGTAGGGCTGTACGCTTTGCTTCTATATCCGCAACTTCATTACCTCTCACACTGTTACCTAGTAGGTCAAATTTATCAAACTATGTTATCAGATCATCTCGTCGACATATCGATATCATCGGACCGAAACATCGATGTTTGAAAAACCATCGTTATTACGAGCAAAACATCGATGTTTCGATATAATCGATATCGATGTCCCATCCCTAATGGTGATGATAGCATTGTCGATACAAGGAATTATCCATGTACGGACAGACAAATTTATTGGTACAGAAATACAATTATTATTATTCAGAAAGCTCAGATTTTGTTTGATCCGCTGCACGATACAGTTTCCTAACTTGGGTAAATAAAGAATACATTTCAATTTCGTGGATCTTGGAAGACTCTTAAACAATTTATTGTTAATAAATAATTAGTATTTATTTGAGGTATTCATTGTGTATTATTAGTCTTCAGACAAATGCGTTCAGGTGGTCAAAGAAACCTCTCAATTCAGATTCAAACTTTATCTTCAAACACGTGACCGTGTTTAAAAGAAAAATAATTTCGTGGAACGACGTTTGGCCACATACAGTGAAGATTTAATACGGAATTTCACGGGTTTGACGTTATACTCAATGTTAATGCGATTGGATCTGCTGCGGTTGCGGAGTTATAGAATATTTCTTGACACGCTATTGAACGGTTATTTGAAAGGGAATTTCTTATAAGTGTGTCGAAGTAACAAATGGAGATTCAAGAGGAGGCGTCCCTCGACATTCACTTCCATATACCTTCAAATTATTGCGAAATGGCGTACAAGAATTCCGCCAAACTCGCAATATTCCAAACATTTTGTTCTAAACGTCACCATCATGACGCTCTGCAAAATTAATTTTCAAAATGTCCATTCATGCTGCATGAATTAATGAGCGAATTTTCAAAGAAATCTTTCTGCTGAAGGTATGGTAAAGAAAAGAAACCATGGTGTTGCAATTTCTTTTAGAAAGTTTTTTTTTTACACGATCCTTTTTTTTTCCAGTATACCATACCAACATACTGTATGCAAAGGGTGTGCTTCGAGATGTTTTCTGGGTACAACAAATATAAACACGTTTTCATTATATACATAAATATATACGTACTTCTTGGATTTTTGGACAATTTTCATTTTTGGAAAATGCATTGATATATCACTGATATTTTCTGATATATCAAAAATTTTGTGAATTGTACCATATATTACTATGATTGTGAAGGTAATAACCACAAAAAATGAAAAAACCCCGTTTTGTGGTTTTTGAAAGAATTTTTGAAATTTTAACCACTAAGGGTTGTCCAACATTTTGGCGAAAACTAAAAAAATTTTGCTAAATAATAGTTTGAATTTTAAATTTTCTTGTGGTGTTCAAACTTTTCCCATTCAAAATTATGACCATCATTTTCTTTTTTTTCAGGTAAGCGATGCTATTTCAAGACTATGCGTTTGAAACAACGTAAGTAGATATACGTAATGGCGTATTCCCACCAGTTTCAACATAATCCGGTGTTGGTTGAGAGAGTACGAATACTCGTAGAATGGTAAAGTGGGAAACTTCAATAGTTCAACTTAAAACTCACTCAACCCCAACTACTACTGAAGTGTGTTTTTTTTTTTTTTTTTTTTTCAAGTGTAGGCGATTTGATTCTGGTTAACGCCTTTCCATGTTTTGGCTACTTAGGACATTTTCAATACAGAAAAAAGTCTGCCAAGTGGGTGAGCTTAGCTTCCTCGTATCCACAACCCGATTGTATAGATGATCCGATGCAGAGTAGCTAATCTCAAAACATTAATCTCTAAGTACCTTGCACTACGCTCATAGGGGACCATTTACACGAAAAGCCATAAAATACCTGAAAATTTTCATCAAAATCAAGTGGAAAATAATTAATTTACGTTTGCGCATGCCCAGGGGCTATTATTGGTCCAGGAGCGATGAATTTCATAGGGGACCATCAACAAGCCAACCCGCACAATTCCTGAAAATTTCATCGAAATCGGACAATAACTCTCGTTCAGACAGACAGATTTCATGACAGACGGACACGAAACAAAAATTGTTCAGAAAGGTCCAAAACGTAAAACATTTTCAACCTTGACTTATTTTGGAGGCCGTTAGGTTGGTATAGGCCGTTGCCAGGTTCTAGGTCTACAAATTCAGTTTGTATGGGTTAAATCTCATGTTGGATTAGTTTTGGCAGCGAAGAATGCTGCCCATGTGGGAAATGTAATTGTTTGCGAACTGCCCAAGGAGGAATACTATTCGATGTCCAAAAGAAAGCATTTTCAAAGATGGCAAAAGGTTTACAAAGAAGGTAGTAAGGGCCGTTTTTTTAAAAATATTCAACCCCAAATAAAAATTGTACCCTGGTTCAAGCACGCCAACATGGGGAAAAGATTTATTCGCATTTTTTGTAGACTAAGAGCGAACCACGCAATTTGTCCAGCGTATTTGCACAAAATTAATAGGAGAAATGAAGCTGTATGCGAATGCGGGCATCCGTATGGAGATGTTGAACACGCAATAATGGAGTGTGCGCTACTAATTCATAGAGAAGAACTATTTAAAAAAATAGAAGTGTCGGTGGAAAACCCCTTTATTTATATTTCCCTTCTCCAAAACATTGATGTATGGAAAGATATATTTTTTTTTATTACTCTAAATAATCTAAAAATTTAGGAAGAATGTTATGATTTATGTATGTTAACAACTTAATTAGATATAAAGTAAAATATTATTAAGAAGTCAATCATTATTTTGTTATATGGCTAAATGTCAATAAAGGCAATGCCAATTTAAAATTTAAAAAAAAGAACCTTGAAAAGTAAAAACAATGCTTCTGCCACCTTTTTAGGCTCGGAAGCAATAACAAGTAGGTACACATTGATTTAGAACGACAGGAAATACAAATGGGTCGTACAATATGACTTGTTTGGGGTGGGAATTGGCTCCTAGTAGGGCCGAGGACTGGCAGGTGGCGGAAAACCTAGTTGTCGTACTTGTTGCCGATTTCTTGATTTTAATAAAACTTTGTAAATTAAATAATAAGTTCTTTGTGTGCATAACTAGTCAGATTTTTGAAGTATAAAATAATACCCTACAAATCCGTCCGGGTTGGATGCTAGAATTCAACGACGTAGGAAAAGAAGAGTGATCTTTTCATGGTAAAATTAATCTCTATTGTAATTTTGAATTTGAAATTTCATTTTTTCATTCATTTTTTGATTCCATTAGAGAATGACTGAAAACCCACGATAGATTTGACTGCAGATCTAGATCACCAAGAAATTTTCCCGGGTCACTTTTATTAACTAAAGGAACTAAGCTCCAGGGAGTCAACGCCACTCACAAAATTCTGTGTGGCGATGTACCTATACTAGGATAGAAGGTGGTCCCCAAAATATAATAGTCAAAATGCCATTTCAAGTAGGCGGAATCTCAATGTTGAAATGCCGGCTTTTGCATGTCTACTACCTAGGTCTGACACCACTGTCAAAGGCCGGCGTGGCGAAGTTAGAATACCGGCTTTTTCAGAGATCCAGGGTAACACGCCACTCGCAAAATGCCGGTGTGGCGACGTTGAAACGCCGGCCTTTGTAAGTGGCGCGGCTGGACTCCCTTGAAGGGACTTTTTGCCCCCTCAACCCCCCGCACTGCAGAGGGGGTACACGAGGGGTAGAAGGGGGGGGCAAAAGTCCCTTATTACCCCTACTAAGATGATCCGATCGTCTGGTCTCCCGTTATTTGCGACCGTCCCCTTTTGCTATGAGCCCATGATTTCCTCAACTTCGTGAATCGTAGTTCCCAGCCAAAGGTCGTCCGTTAGCATTTCAAGGAGAAAGTACAAACAGTTTTTTTTAAATCCGTTTGCCTGTCTTCACAAAACGTATTTGAAGATAGAAGTTTAAAGCGACGGTGAAATCTCGAAAAAACGAAAGTGAGTCTCTCCGTTTGCAACTAGACAATTAGTTGGTTTTACTGCTCGCCTGAAGGTCGAGATTATCCTCCATGTAAATGTCACTCGGCTACTGGTCTGCCTCGGATCTCAGGGACTAATGACTACTGAAAAAAGTCACTCAATCCTAATCGTAAGAAACTGAGATGAAGTGTTCCAATCTGAGAATCGTAGATTCAGGTGAACGAGGAAAAATTGCTATGATAATATCATATTATGATAGTAGTTTCTCGTTGAATGAGGACTGAATTAGCAGGTTCAAGCTCTTGATTTGATGATTTGGCATTACAGATCTTTTTTTTTTTACTTCCTAGTAGTACAAATAATGTATGAATAGTACGAAAGCACGTTAACCCTAGAGTAGTAGACTTCCCTGACACACAGTTATTAGTAGACTACGTAAAAATGACGTGTGAAACTGAAAAAAATATTTTCAACACAAAATGGTCGTTTATTTTTCATTTATTCAACAAAAAACGAACATAAACTCATTCGTCTTAGTATTTACCTATATATGTTGAGTATATAAAAAAATGTTTTCTAAAGAGAAGCTATGAATACCTGAATTATATCATATAAATGTTCTTATATCACATCCAAAACTCGATTTTTGCTCTGGACAATACATTATACTCGATAAAATAAATGTTTTGAAATGAATATATTATGCTTGAAATATTTTGAAAGAGACAATGAATAAAAATTTGAGAAAAAAGAGAAATCTCTTGCTATTTTGAGATGTGGAGAAAAGATGTGCTTCATTCTCGAATTTTTCATAATATAAATGTTATAGAAAAACGCTGCAAATTATTTCACGAAGGTTTATTGTTTTCCTGTATAGATCACCCTTCTGTTGGGAGGGATCTCCCCACCAACCGTAGGTTCCTACTACCTACTAGGGAAATTTTGAAAATTTCAACCCCAACAACTAACCAAAGGGAAGGGTTGAGGTTTTCAAAAATACCTTAGTAGGTAGTAGGTATCTATGGTTGGCAGGGAGGGACTCCAAATAATTTTCAACAAATAGTAGACTACGTATCTTTGACGTGAGGGCGTTATGGAAAACCAAGATCCTGACGGGAAGAAGTCGAGATGAGGTCTTGACACCACAAAGGTCAGTTCACTGCTAGGTACCGATAGCACTGGAGGAGGCCCAGTTCAGAAGGCCGAGAGGGGGATTGTAGGGGTCTCATTTCCCCACTCATTACGTAATTTTTACGTAGTCTATCACTCAAGGGTTAAACTTGGTTTCTTGGAAGAACCTTGAAGTAGCTATGAACCGTTGATCCTTGCAGCATGAAAGTTTGAGTCAACAGCTTGAGGCTTTCAGCCATTTCAGTTGATCCAGGATCTGTATGGGGATCAACATAATTATGAAAATCCAGTTTCTAATTGTTTCATATTCAATAATACAATCAGAATTTTTACACAACCAGTAGTTCCATTTGTATCAACTTGGCAGATGTTTTTGTCTTTACCAAGCTGTAATAGGTCGTAATAAAATCGGTCTTTTGGCTCGAACTTAAGAGGGCAACGACGTTAAAGGCCGTCTATATTTGTCGTGATAATAATAATGATAATACTGTCGTGACCACCTTTTTAGAATTATACGGCTTCTTCAAGCCTTTATTCTAACCAATGTCAGAAACCTTTTGATGAGGTGAGTAACGTATTTTTTTCCAGTCCCGTTGGTAATGATAACGCAAATTATCTGAATACGCTTATGCAGACCGAAAAAGCTCATTTACACATAATGGGACCGAACAACGACTATCACAATACCCAGCCAAGTCAGTTGACACCTTTTTTGACAAGGTCTGATTATTTTGGACAAAAAAACCAAAAGAATGGCTCGGATTTCGATACCTCCGGCTAACCGTATGGTAGACAGCCTTTACCTAAGAAACAACATCTTTACCATGAATAAATGAATAATTCATGCCTTGTTGAAGAATTGTCCGTTACAGAGGGTCGCCTCTACCGTTGTTTTCCCAAAGCTAATAATCATTCGATCGTTTACATTCCCATTAAATCCTATCGTAAACGACAGTACTTGTTGGATAATGTTGCAGTAATCTGCCTGTAATTATTCCTGTAAAACTAAGATTGGTTGTCGAACCGAGTTCATCATTTTTGCTGTAACCTTGTAGTAAGGTGCTACAGAGAATAGCTATAAATATACGTGCAGCTTGATGCCCAAATTTTCAAAAACCAAAGTTATTTTTTGCCCTTTCTCTATCGAAGATATATTAACTTTGAGTTCGTGTAGCAAGTCAAACAAGTTTTTAAATTATTATTTTTTAGCTGATTGCTCGGTGGTGACGAAATTTATGAGATACCATCATAATATGATAGATATGATAGTCATATTATGACTACCTCCCATCAACCCTCAAAATTTAATCAATATCGGACTATGATTTCTAGTAGTTATGCCCGGGAGTAGTAGTTATTGCCCTGAAACGAAACCAAAGTTCAAAATGCTGTAAACGGGCTCTCAAGGAGTGTAAAAATGATACGTAATATTGCTAGATGGATTGTACTTAATATTCAGTTGCAATAATAAATCACGTTAAAAAAATTCAAAATGCTCTGAAACGCAAAATGCGAAATGGAAAATTTGATTTTGGATGACCAAAGTGTCTTTGTTTCCAATATAAGTCTAGTTACAACAATAGGACTTTCTTCTATGTTTGTGTTATTGAATAAGTTTCTCTGATAAACATCGTTGAAGAGTGAAGGTCCTGCGTGAAAAGGCCTTTCTTGGGACGAAAGGATCGGGCCAAGGGCAAAGGTTTTCTGACCCCAGAGATAAGACGAAAGCACAAAACCCGAAGGACTCGTTTTAATATATTATCTTTAGGCTTTTTTCCTCATCAGTTTCCAGCGCATGCGTAGACGCACCTTCCCATATAAAGGTCAGGTAATGACGCGGGAAAGAGGGTTTTCGACAATAGAATGAAAGCCAGTGGTCATCCATGAGAGAATCAGAGGGTCAGATCGGTAAACCTTCATTTTCCCATCATCTTTCACGCAGGATGAATACAAAACTACTGAATAAGCCTTAGGGAGACTTCATTATGACAATAAGTCTTAATAAGGCGTTTCTACTGGTATTCAAGGACACCTTGTAGAAATCTGATGCTTGCGAAAGGCAACAATTTGGCGAAATTCCCTTCAGAATGAAAATTTCATTTGATTAATGAAATGTATGGCGTTTGATATCTTCATATGTACATGCAACTCATTGAAATCAATCAACAACAACTGATAGTGCTTCTCGCATCATTATTACGGTTTTTTATTATCCATAAATAATCTTAATTATGGTGTACGTCGGTGCCTGATAAATTTTAATGAGTTCTTTTTTTGCAAAAAAACTTGAAGACATTTTTTAACCCATAATTGAATTGCAATTTTAAACTTAATGGTAGCAGAATTTTTTGTGGAATTTTGGAAGTCTCAAATTAGAGTTGTGACAAAAAATTCCGAAGAAATCGATGAAAAAATTTTCAAATTTTTGTCATAACATCATTTTTTACTTTTAACAACTTACAAAGGTGTCTTCTATTATGTAGAAAAGACACACCACTCCGTCATTATTTGAAAAAAAAGAAGCTCAAATAACGTTGTTACGAGGAAATTATTAGGAGCATCATCTCGGCTTTACGCTTTTCCTTGTTCGTTGGGGACTAACCCAATTAACTGGGAGTCGACAGACCCCAACGGCGGGAAATTGAACGCGTCGGAAAATGTTCCGTGGAAAAACCCTCCTCGTCCCGAGTCGTTAAGACTTTCGATAAATTAATCGATGTTGAACGCGCGAAATTTTACTCGTTTCTCCGACGCTAATTGACTTGGCTAGTAGAAGGAAGTGGCAGTATTGTTCTAAAAGCTTTTCTATTAAAAGTAAGTACTTTTAGGAAGCTAAAACGTAAAGAAGAGACTCATGCAGCGCTTTTATCGAGACAAGTAATGCACGAAGCTGCAACAATCAAAAAATAATAATTAACTGAGGAATCACCATGTTCAAGAAAACTCGTTTGGCATAATGTTTTGAAATAACTCAAGTAGATAGATAGATAGAAAAAAACGCTTTATTTTCGAAATTAATATTAAATAATGACATCGGGCAGTCGGATGAGTTTGCCTAATGAGGAAAAACAAGAACTGACTGGATAACAAACTTGGTACAAAAATAACATTTACTTAACCAAACGTCAAAACCATAGGTACACCTATGCAACTAATATCTGCACTGGATAGAATCACAGGTACGCGAACCCCTTAATAGCTTGAAAATCGCAATCAGCTAATTTGACAGGTAATATTCAATATCGATACCTTAAAGCACAAAAGCGCTATGTCCATCCATCTTCCACATTTTTTATTTTACTTTTAATTTCAGAAAAACTCATATATAACAAAACTCTCTTCCTTCTTGACGATGATAGCTTGAAAATTTCTTGAAGAAATCGAAGAGGTTAGTCTAATAAGCTATTATTTTAGGAATTGAGCACTGGTGAAAACTTCTTGTCCGTTTTTCTCAAAACACCTTTTTTGGAGATCGATATAATTATGTTCAATATATGGGTCTCAGTCGGTCGCCGTTCCTTCCTCGTTTCGAGTTAGTCTAATCTCTTACTAACCGGCGCTCAGCTGCCCCTTCCCACCCCCCACAACATTGCCGCCCACCACCCCAGTGCCTCCCCCATCCACTAGCCTTCTCGTAGCTGGTTAATTCTCATCAACAGTTTTACTCAGTTTTATCTGGAAATTATCATTCAACTTTCATGATTCTTGTGGAATTCTTCTTATTTTTATAATTTCTGCACCAATATACTTGTTTATTTCCAAAAGTAAGAAACAAGTGAAAAATTGTACCTAAATTTGACATTTTCAAGGATTTTCGAAATACATTAGTGCATCTACCTAGGGAATTGAAAACTAAGAGATTGCCGCAGGAATCATCAAAATAGACCAATAATTGCCAGAGAAAAGGGGGAAACCCGGTTTATTCACTGACTGAAACCCCCATGCACAGAGCATAATTTCACCAAACTCGAACTGTCCGATTTTATCAACTTTAAATAGTCTTTCCAGCTAATTTTCTTTGTATTTAGGTAACAAAGTGCAGTACGGCTTCCAAAACATGAAATACATTTTCTGTTTCCCCGCTACTACGCAAGTCACATACCTGACTGCCCGATGCATAGGATCTGCGATTTAGAGCCAGTATATTACCTCTGATCTTGAAAAGCCATTTCGAACGTTGAAAGTTCTTGAAGCTTGTCAGAGGTATTACCTCATTTCGGATTGAAGGGCTCGATACTGAAGATGGTTTTCAGAATTCTACGCTTTTTGCTCAAATCCGGACTGCAGGAGCTTCCAATGCTTTCCTTAATGCTTTCCTGAAATAGGGATTTCCATTCACTTGGAAATACAATGAATAACTAATTTGGGATGGTTTTGAATTTCCTTCCTTTCTTCCTCTACATAGTAAGAGGAAAAACTGTAAAGTTCTGAGCAAGACTCGTAACCCCCAGAATGAGCTCAACCCCAACTTCCCACTGTGAGCTAAACCCTTACTTCCATTATGGGCTAGACCTCAACTTCATTGTATGTGCTCGACTCTTCCGTTTATGGGCTAGGCTCCCCACAATGTATACCCAAAACTTCCCATATAGGCAATGTTCAAATTATCAATCAATCCAAGTTCAATTAATGATGTAAACTTAATTATAACAATCACCTATTTATTTTTGACGTTCGTCGAAACATGAAAACAAAGTCGGGGGGGATCTCTTAGTTTCGTGGGTCATGGACGACTTTTTTGAAAAATGATCATTATCAAAAGAAGTAGGTGATTTTCCTCTCATAGATAATCTTGGTTCAACTTTCTCTCTGATATTATCAAACGGACAGACTACAAAGCGACCGCGTGTTTTTCATAACTCAATACTCTAAAATGAACCCTCAAAAGGAATTGTGGTTCAGCGATTTTTTATTCTTTCTATTTTAAGAAAACGTCAAGAACAGTGCGAAAATTAATTTATTCTCCTATAAAATAAGTAATTTTAAAATCCACGGAGATGGAATTTTCCACAGCTTTGATGGTTTTGGACCGTGAATTTGAGAGGTAGACTAGTGATCATTACATATTTCTCCAACACCGAAGTTCAAAAATTCATACGCTAACCAGGGCGCAGGTTGAAATACATCTGTTCATTTAAAAAACGCTGCAAATCATTGCTCAAAGGTTTATTATTTTCTGTATAGATCACCCTTCTGTATAGATCACTGGTTCTCCATCAATAGCACCTACCACCATCTGTATTCTCCCTTGACCTTCCCTCTCAAATTTCAGTTTCCTGCGTTCAAAAGGATTGAAAATGGCTTCGGAGCTCACTCAGCTGATCAGTAATCTGAAGAGTGAAGGAGATCTCCTCGAATGCTGGAGACGCCTGGAAGAGCAGTTCCATTCAATAGGAGTAAAAATGGTTTTGGAGCTCACTCAGCTGATCAGTGATCTGAAGAGTGAAGAAGATCTCCTCGAATGCTGGAGACGCCTGGAAGAGCACTTCCATTCAACAGGAGTAAAAATGGCTTCGGAGCTCACTCAGCTGATCAGTGATCAGAAGAGTGAAGAAGATCTCCTCGAACGCTGGAGACGCCTGGAAGAGCACCTCCATTCAATAGGATTGAAAATGGCTTTGGAGCTCACTCAGCTGATCAGTGATGTGAGGAGTGAAGAAGATCTCCTCGAATGCTGGAGACGCCTGGAAGAGCACCTCCATTCAATAGGATTGAAAATGGCTTTGGAGCTCACTCAGCTGATCAGTGATGTGAGGAGTGAAGAAGATCTCCTCGAATGCTGGAGACGCCTGGAAGAGCACCTCCATTCAATAGGATTGAAAATGGCTTCGGAGCTCACTCAGCTGATCAGTGATCTGAAGAGTGAAGAAGATCTCCTCGAATGCTGGAGACGCCTGGAAGAGCACTTCCATTCAATAGTATTGAAAATGGCTTCGGAGCTCACTCAGCTGATCAGTGATCTGATCAGTGAGCAATGATTTGCAGCGTTTTTTACCTACAAACATTGTTTTACCTACCAATTTTTTTTTTACCTACCAACTATTGGTAGGTACTACCTACCACACTATAATGGCTTCACACCTTCACAATCAAGTTTATTAGAAAGAACTAAACGCTTCACACTCGATTCGAAAAATAGAAAGCTTGATATGGAAATTTGATTACTGGTTACGCAGAGGGCAAAACTGAATACAACTCGAAGAAATGAACAGCGTTCGCATTTTAGTCCGATAAAATTTGAACGGCGATTAGACCTCTTTTGCGATTCACACTCATGATTCTGTTTTATCGAAGAAAAACCTTCAAATACTCGTAGGGACCGAACGGTTTGTCCTACAGAGCTCCGGGTGGTCTCAAAAATTTTTAAAAATCCTGTACTATTTAAAATTGGTGAGAAAACGATACCTTTATTTCGAGAGTTTTCGAGCTAGGGCACTCTTGAAAATTTCAACCCTTAATTTTCACCCCTTAGAAGTGACCTACATCAACCAAAAGCTTCGCGGCACAACTAGACCCCAAATGGAGCCCATATACCAAATTTGAACCAAATCGGTCCAGTGTTGCTAAGAAAAGTGCCGCGGACGGCGTACGGCGGACGGACGGAAATTTTTTTATTCGATTTTCGGATTCTACGTACCTTGAAACGTAAAACATTAAATTTTGAGGGGGGGTTAAAATTTTTTTTTTCTTGCTCGATTCCAAAGGCTTATTATTGAAAATAATATACCAAAATGAAAGGATGGGATAGAAATGTTATCAGTAAAGTTTAAAATCAGGCATTGTGTACAATGCCTAGGTCATATTTAGAATGCCCCAATGGATCAGGCAATGTTGTTAAAGAAATGTCATTTTATACTTTACCTGATCGTGCACTCGGCAAAGTGTGATTTGAAAGGGTTTGTTGTTGATTTTGTTTGAGAGTTGTTCTTGTTGGCAGGCATTTCGTTACAAGTAGATTTCATACTTGTCTTGTTACTTGCCGGTAACATAATATGTTACATGCATATTATGCATGTTACAGCGTCAGTGAGTAAATAAAGGACTTCAACACAATTCAAAGTGCCACGAGTCAGTTTCCTGCTGTAATAAGTAAGGTCTGTGGGCGTTAAAATAAACGGATGTCCTTTAACCCACATTTTTTTGTATTCGATTTATACTTTGCCTAAATCTAGGCATTAACCTAAATTACCTAAATGGTAGGCATTATATACACTGCCTAGGCATTGTGACCAAAGAGAGTTAAAAATGAAGAAATTTCATACATTACCTAAAAAGTGCAGGCATTGTATACAATTACTAGGCATTCTGTACAATACCTGGACTTCATACTTTGCCGGTAACAGATACACTACTTGAGACTGCAACTGTCCTTATCAGGTCCTCTATTGCCTATTGGCGTCTTTCTAGAGAATGAGGGGTGAGGATTTGAGCACTTCAAATGGGCTTTTTTTGCTTTATCATTTTTCTTTAATGAACCTTTGGAATCGAGGATGAAAAAAACATACCCCCCTCAAAATTTGATGGTTTACGTTTCAAGGTATGTAGAATCCAAAAATCGAATACAATTTTTTCTGTCCGTACGCCGTACGCGGCACTTTGCCCTTGGAGAGGACCGATATTGATGAAATTTGGTACATCGGCTCCCTTCGGGGCCCTAATAACTCGAAAAGCTTCGGTATTCAGGTATTGTTTTTTCATTAATTTGAAATAGTGACGATTTTGAATATTTTTTACATCACTCAGAGCTCTGCGAGACCTTATTACTGAATTTTCATGGCGTTTTTTCTTCAATTTAAGACAGTGTTCAGTTTCTAGAAACGAATGAAACCACCCAGACAGATCATCTACCGTTAAATTAGCATTTATTGTGAAATTTATCGGAATACTAACACCGACGTGTTGTCCCTTTGGGCCAAACCAAGAGGAGCCACAGACCCCCTTCATCTTACTTACCCCTGGCCCCTGGAAGGCAAACAAAGAAGACGATCTTTACGAGAGAATAATAAACTGCTGTGTAATCATTTGCAGCGTTTTTCACTTCAAACTGTTGTCAATAATTTCTTTGTGAAACAGTTGTATGTAAAGCTCTGGGGTGGGACGCTTAGATGGTGCCATTAGTAGGATCCGATGTGACCTTGGGGCGCGCGTTCTTTGGTGATGGTGTTCGGACCGACTTCTGCGGGGGTCGTGGGTTCGAATCTCGCCACTGGGGTTCGTGTTTCCGGGGCTCATCGCCCCCTCGTCCCAACCCATGAGCGAAATCATCAGAACAAAGTCTGATCTTCCCTATGGAAGACAGCTGGTGACGTCCGCGACGTCAGGAATGGCATTCGAACGAAAATCCATCCTGAAATAGTTATTTACTTTTCTTACTTTACTTCTAGTGCCTGCTTACTCTACTACTTTATCACCTAACCACACACCGATTGTATTAGATGTTGTGTTTATCAACCCACGGCACGCACAAACTGTCAAGTATCGGGAATGGGGTCATCCAACAAAAAAAATAAAGGAAAATTTATTTCCTTCATCAGGGCTCAAAGCAGCTACATGTGGGTACACTCTCCTCACATGTAGCTGCTTTGAGCCCTGATGAAGGTAATAAATTTCCCGAAAGCTCGGTAATAACAGCGTTTGTTGGATGACCCCATTCCCGATACTTGACAGTTTGACCGATTGTATTGTTGCTGCTGAAATGCACTTCAGACTACATAAACTATAAGGCTGTGCATCCTCCACCGATTCCTCCTATATGTACGAGTGTATTCCATACCAATCAACTAGATTGCAATCCGCGCTCGAACGAGTTATTTCTCGCTTCATTGAGTCGCCTCCTCGAACTGCAATCGAAATGGAATTCTTTTTTTTCTCACAGGGCCCGCAGATTGCACTCATGCCCAACGTTCACTAGGTTAGCCCCCGACGTTAAAGGAATGTTGAGCAACCGCATGTGAAGAGAGAGATAGAGGCAAACAAAATAGGAAGGAAAAAAGGAATGAACGAGCGGACCATGCAACAAAAGCCATTTTCACGGTCGAAATATGGGAAGCTCGCTGTCGGCTGACTATTGTTTCAACACGTGTTCATTGTCAGTTAGGTTTGATGGGGGGGGGGGGGACTCTCGTCGAAGCGTTTTTCGCTTTTGTTCCATACTCCATTTGACCATTTTGCCTCTTCGAATGGGAGGAAAAAACCCTCAATAAATCTCGATGTATCGGAAGAAGCTTTTTATGGGAACCCATTCTCTCCCGAATATGAGTGTTCAAGAGATAGATCATGCTGTCACTCTTCATCACCTATATAGGTTGATCATTATTCATTTTGCTCAGTGTTCGTTCTGCAGGTAGTTCTGCCTTCGGAATTTTCAGAAAACAAAAATTGAACAATGGTGCTTTTATCATTTTCTTCAATCCTCGGATCTAATGGAGAGTTTACTAGAAAGGAGCAACCTGTGGGATCTCAAATGGAAGGAAATAGATGAAAAAAGCAGACAGGTTGGTAAACCTGTTGTTTTCTCCCCCTCGCATGACAGGATTCGTGGATTTTGAGGATCCTGAGTATTTAAACAAATCAAAAAATCCTAGTCAGGAAGTAATTTCTTCAAAAATGCTCAATACTTCAAAAATTTAGTGTCTATTAATATTAATTGTAGCCACCAATCCGCTTGTTTTTCATCGATATTTATAGAGCGAAATCGGAATGAAACACAAAAAAGTCTGCCAAATGGATGCACGTAGCATTCCTGTACCCTCATCACACTTGGTACAAATGATCCGATGCTTGGGGAGTCATCAAAACGTCAATCCCCAAGTACTCTCTCGAGTACAAACAATGTGAGAAGTCACTTAGCATACATTTTACAAGGATTAGTAGGAACGCAGTGCATACCAATGAATTGATCACAATTCATAGGGTATTATTCAAAGTCTTGATGATACTTGTCGAAGGACGAATCTCACTCTAAGAAGAAAAATTATTTCTCCCACGGAGTGTTTTTAAAAACATTTTCCTTGACAATGCTGACGTTACTCAACCCGTAATTGAGCCACCAAGAAGTTTTTGTGACCTGTTTGTACTTCTCGTTGGTCCTAGTTGTCTTGTTGTCGTAACAACGTATACTAAACATTGTCCTTGTAGTTTGTAACGATCTTTGTAATCTAACAGAACCTCAGTCTAAGTATGCGATATTACTGGTCGTTGCAACATTCCCTTCTACCTGTTTTTGAAAACAAATGAAAGCCTGAAATGTACCCTGTGTACTCGTAATGGAAATTTCTGTGTCCTTTCAACGAATACAATATTACATAGACTATTTTAATAACTTTTGACAAACATAATTCGATATATAATATTTCAAAGGAATGAGATTCAATTATCCGGTTGGTCTGTATCGTAAAGTCGTGAGATAGTTGTAAATATTGAAAACCTAGAGTGAAGACCTCCGCCACAAATGTTTGACCCGTTTATAATATCCACACATCATCTAGTATCCTATGCTTTGTACGATCCATCATGTATAACATTCAGAGGTGTAGTATCCAACCCGTATAGTACTTATCTTCTATACTAACCATCCTTCGTAATATCAGACTTATATGGTGTCATCGTGCAAGTACAATTTCGGAAATAACAACTTCTTGGAATGAATCCAGCTAAAAGTCGCATCCGTTTCGAAAAAATCTGAGTTGAATTGAACAAGAGACCATCTTAAGGGATGGAATGAGAGATGACCAATATATTGACCTAAATATGGAGTCATTTGTTGTTTCCGTTGAGGGCGGTGTAATGACCTCTAAACGGTTGAAATCTAGCTCGTCAGTGAAGCTTCTCGCCTCAGACAGATTCATCATCTTTTACTGCACCATTTGACGTAGTGATCTTAACTGTTACGAGCTTCATAGAAACTTGAATACCAGTGTCATTATCCTGGCTTGTCTTCACTGAAAAAAAGCTGAAAGAAAATCACTATTTTTCTTTTGCCAACTTTTCAATAAATTTAAAATTTTACAATAATGTTTTTAAAATATTTAATCTTGAAAATTTGTAGAACTTTCTAATAAGGGTCTTGAAATTTAACACTCTTTAATTTGTTTCGGTGTTATTTACCTCTATGTCATTTACCTTCTTATGTATTTCCAAGTGATACCTGACACACAAAAACAGCAAAAATACCCAATGAAAAATTAGTGCAAAAATCGATTTTTTTTTAAATTTGTTTATTCTGGATGGTTGGATTTTTTTGTTTTTATTTTTAGAAACGGTTGAGAATTTCAATCAAGTGATGCATTTTGATACTTCATTACTCACGCAGATTCTCGGTTACGCTCTGAATTTAGCCAGGTACAGCTTGTCGTATAATAAACTGGATTCCAAGCCGTGGTTACTCCTGACGTTGGTAAACATTGATCAACGTATGAATAGGCAATGATTCAAGACCATGGGTGGAATATGGAAGATGGAATACGAGGGTCGCTATTACATATGTCTCCCTTCAGAGCTAATGGGAGAGCAGCTCATCCAACTTGCCCATGCAACACGCCATTCCAACGTCAGGTAAACTATTCCGTGAATTTCTCGTCGGCATTTCCTGTATGTCAGAGAAGGCAGTAGGTATTAACACGATATGAACTTATTATCATCAAATCCGAGGCCTCGAAATGGATCATGTTTTACTACCTACATAACCTCCCATATGTTAGGCAGATCCTGAGGTGGAAATCGACTAATTAATAGCATTTTTGCTACTGATTTACGATTATGAAAGAATAAAAATATTATATATTATAATCATCGAATAACAGTGAATTTTTGGGAATTTTTAATGCAATTCTAGGTGCCAAAAAGTGCACTCATTTGTTCTATTTATTTTCATCACATTCAAAACTCTCTTTAGTTGTCGTCTCTCTACTGAGGATACAAAAACGTAGGTTATTGCGCGAAGAGTGCCAGTGTGGCCCGCATATTATGTATACTATTACGAGTATTTGTGAATTCTGCAGAAAAAATCATGACAGAATCAGTATTGATCAAACTCAAATTGGTGGTTCAGTAAAATAAACCTACCTTGAGGCACCGTTGACATATTTCCATTTCTGCAAAAATGGTTTTTTTTTCATTTACTCATATGTGAATGTGTGGTGATGACACAATATGTTACAAAATACCAATTATATACTAAGGTTTTTTTCATTCACTCATATATGACATATATACACAATATGTTACAAAATACCAATTATATACTAAGGTTTTTTTCATTCACTCTTATATGACATATGACTCTTATATGACATATACACAATATGTTACTAAATACCAAATACACTCCTGCTCAAAATTAGACCACCATCGTCCTTTTTTCGTTTGTCTATTTCCTTCTTATTCCTTCTTCCCTGATACATTTCGTATCCTGGACTGGACTCCAGGGAGCCCAGACACGAATCCGATAGAGCATGATTGGGACATGCTGAAATAAAGAATTCGAGCCAGTGATCCACTATCAGACAATCTTCAGCAGCTGGAAACAGCAGCAAAAGAGGAGTCGGACTATATCCCCAAAACTTGATTAGAGTCATCGGTCGAAGGCTCCAAGCCCTCATAGCAAGTATTGAAAAGCTAAACTGGCATAATTCAAACCTTTTTTACATTTTCAATTTTTACAATTTTACCACAAGAAGTACATTTTTATTTAATTTATTTAAAACAAATTTTTTCTCGAATTTGTGCGTTTTTTGGTTACCTTTCTCCTTCTGTGATTGCAAACAATGTGTGCAAATGGATAAAAACTTGGTAAGGGAAAAAAGAACGGGACAAACGAATAAATAACATGGTGGTGCTCTAATTTTGAGCAGGAGTATATATACAAAGGTACGTGACTATGGGATTTGTTCGGGGTGAAATCTACTGACGATCCTCTGTTATGGTCATTCGTGAAGTGAGCTTCATCGATGGAACTTACCCACTATTTCATTCATCTCGGGAAATTTTATCCATTGTTTAGAATTTAGTCGACTTGGGAAAAGGAATGGAAGTAAATTTGGCAAGAGAAGTGACCCAAAACCGGGTCACTGAGAGTGAAGGTGGGGGTGGAGCTAACAGGCACAAAACCGTTCAATGATCGTAGAAAGAGGAAGGAAGGCGTTGAAGTAGACAAGTTTTTAGACTGGAATAGGTAAGGTGGTTCTTAGAGCAGCCTTTATAATATAATTAGAATAGGTGAGACGCTGATGGTAGGGCGCCCCAATCTCGACAAGTTGCAGGTATTCAGCCCAAGCTACCAATATTCCTTTGCTTTTATTCGTTCTAGATTCAGACTTGCCGAAAATACTGTTGTATTCAGAACAATCAATTCTACGCGGAACACACGAACTTCTTCTGGATGTCAAGAACTCTAAAAACTAAGTAACATTTAGTAACACAACAACCTAACACCACCCTTCTTCCGCCACAATGTCTGAAGCTCTTGTTGTTGCCCTTCGAGTGGAGGCTGCTCCAGGGATCGAACTTATCGTGGGATAAATTTAAGAGTTGCAAAATCTTTGGCGATGGGTCACAATGTCTTGCAGTCTGGCAATCAATGCCCATTTGTTGGCGTACAACATGATCCTGGTCCTTCCACCGATAATTTGTACCAAGTTCTGCGACAGCAACCCGCCAGACAATGGTCAGAGCCTCGTACAAATCCCCAAGTGGCATGTTGGCGTTGTGATGCGCTAGGTCATTACTGCCGTGACTACCCCACATGGAGAATTGATAAGCAGAACCCAGTAACTCCACAGGGAAACGATCGAAGGTCAAACTAGGTGGGCAGAGTTTGGCTCCCATTCATAAGCCCAACAACCTGAGAAACTAAGTAACATTTAGTAACACTACAACCTAACAATATACTAGAATGAGAACACGACAGAACTATTTCACCAAAAAATTTGTGGTTTCACTGGGCTCCGAAATCCTTTGAATTAGTCAGCGGACCTTCCAAATCCGTGAACAACCCTGTCATCGATGGCTCAATAGTTAAATTTGATTCACTCGTTTTCTCATCACTGCTCCTTTTCAATAATCGTGTTCCAAGCGTAATATAGGCGAGCTTTCGTCGCAGGTTAGTGACCCGGTTCAGTAATCCCATTAAATGCTTCGTTATAATCCCGTTCAATTCCCATTGCGCCGATCAGGTCCCTCGCTCAATCATACGGTGCAGCAATCCATCCAGTGAACCCTCACTTCAATAACAGGGCAATGCTCCATCTATTCATGGATTTTGACCCCCAAATGATCACCATCTTCGACCTGAAGGTGACGAGAATCCTCTGAAGTGTCCTTCGAGATGAAATTCCCTTTACAAGTCTACATGAGTTCAATATTTTTCAAAATAATCCATCAACGCACATGAAGCAAACAATGCTACTGGATCTGGATCTCTGTTCAATTTCATCTATTAGTCGAAACGTGACTACATTGATTCGAAGCGACCGATCAGTGTAATTTACATAGCAGCTTTTCTACATGGGAATCTACAGCGTAACAAATTGACAACTAATCATGAATGATGAACCGAAATTATACATTCTATATCTGCGCTCACTCACGATTCGAGAGAAAGGTCCAATCACTCAGCGTCCATCCGCGTTGCGTGTCGGATGACTATTGTTCTGGGCGTAAAGATAACTTCATCATTATTCCTCTTATTATCGGATACCACGCAATCCTGTAAAAGAAACTTACGAAATCGAAACGCTATAGCTCCATCAGGCGAGATTGCCTTGGGCAAAACCCGTCTTTTTGGGGGGCTTCTGGTCTTTACGACGATGCCCCCTTTTCCTGTTCACGCTATACACATTTCAACCGACAAATTCCCTGCGAAAGCTTTCGATGACTCGTTAGAACGATAATTGTTCGGCCTCCTAATGTTCAAAAATTCTTTTTCATCCTTGTAGAAAGCGCGCCATCTGCGTTACTCCTGTATTCGAGTTTAAACCTGGGAGGCTACCTCACTGTGGTCTGAAACCACCTAAAGTGAGAAGTCGACTTTTTCTTTTTTCATTTGCCATTGCGTCTAACTCATTGTTGATTTATAAGTTCATGATCATACAGGTCGTAGAGCCTAGGTAGACGCTTATTTCATTTCTCGTCAAACACAGACAATAATAAACTTCCAGAAATCGCCCATTCGGAGTCGTGGAGCAGGACATGACTTTTTGTTTTTCCCCTCTGACGAGAATTCAGATAACGTGGAGGAAACAGAGTGATTCAGGAACAGAATAAAATCACCATAATATTCTGAGGCAAGAGAAGTCACAAATTCTTAGTGTGAAATATGATGAAAATACCTATTAGCTAGTAGGTAGGAAGCAAAAGTAACTTTTAAGTTAAAAAATCAACTTTATAAGTAGGTAATGGCTTAATTTAACCTCTTTTCTTGAAATTGGCTGGCTGAAGTGACGAAATATATATGCTGGACAGTTGAAATCCAGTTTTAAAAAACTTCTTTTTTATTGTTGTCTGTAAAGACTATGTATTGATCAGATTCCCCCAATCCCTCATCACTTGCTGAATTGACCAAATAAATGACTTTTTGATAAATTGTATATTAATGCTCGAAGGGATGCTCTTCGTAAAGATGCAATTCTTGACTTAATAGTTTTGTTAATATTACATGAGGCTAACAAGCTATTTGTATGTTTGATTACAGGATGTTGAGCCTGTTGGTGACACTGACGGCGTTGAGTGGCGCCCTGGGAGCCAACCCTGAACCGGCGCGAGGTGTCATCGGTCAGAAGAAACTAGCGACGGCCGTCGACTGCTCCGGACCAGTCGGATTCACGGGCGTTGGATCATCCAAAGTCCACCCTTCGGGACTCATCTCATACAAGAGCACTCTGGTGGACCATGGAGTCGGATTCAGCAGAGAGACTGGAGAATTCACCGTGCACTGTCCAGGCATCTACCACATCGCATTCGCTGCCTACGGCAACTCGGATAACACGAGGTGAGCCATAAGATACGAACGTAGGCAGAACATTGATCACAGAAACATAAACACGAAAAAAACCCAGAAATTATGATGAGTAATGCAGAAGGGAAAATCTCTGCAAGAAAGGGGTTTCAAAAACCGGTGCTTCGAACTCAATATATTTTGCTTATCTCTCCACTAGAAATGCGTGTCATAACCCAAGTTGAATGACTTACAAAGCATGCTGCATCTCATTCTCAAATATACCAGCCATTTTATACATCTTTGATTTCCGGAGGACGATATAGATGGACTCAAAGGGCGGCTGGATTTTGATATAGAAGAAGAGCAGTGAAAGGTTTACCTTAGTCTTTGGCTAAATTCATCTACCATAGCCTGACAAATTTGATATCTACCCCACGAATTCCTTTTTAATATACCTACTCCAGTAGGTATTTTTTTTAATAAAACATTATTATATTTATCATTATTTATTTATTTAAAATGGGATTATAATTATATGACATTTGCAAGTGTTTGTATTTTTCACTCTTTATTATCTAATAAGAAAATCAAAAAGAACTAAGCTGAATATTCCATCTCCATTGTGTGGCCAATCAAAGATGAAATGTTCGGGGAAAATATTTTTGGAAAAGAGTTAGGTATGTAATAAAACGAAGATAATAATATTATTAATATCAATGATATTATTAATATTAATGATAATAATGATATTATCATTAGGTAAGTACCATTGTACAATGTGTAAAATGAAACGAAGGGACTCTCTTTTCTTTTAGTCGTCATGGTTTTTCAATATTTTAGTTAAATATAATATATTTAACTATTATAGATTATTATAGATTATAGATCTATATTATAGATTTTATGCAATAATCTAATAAGTGATAAATTGGCGATTATTTGGCATTAATTTGCGCTCCAATTATCGGTAGCATCGGTCATCCCAATTATCCTGCGCTCCCCGTGGGGCCAGGGAGAACTAGCGCCGGTTTGACACCTAACGTCTAGTTGTAAACTCTTGAATTCAAAAACAGTAACCAAAAATCCAACAGGTGTAAAACACGGAAATAAACTGTAGTAACCGCTACAACCTCTAGAATCGATTCAAGAAGTTTCTGCACCTCATTTTGTATACAGGGTGTCACGAAACCATTCAGCATTACCTACTTCAGGAATCGATTTTACAAATGAATTGCAACAACTTTTCCCTCTTAGCTACTTTCTACACCAATCGTGCGCGTGATCGTGATCACCTGATTAGATATCAGAAATGGTAGTTCGTTGAAGTGGCGGTAGGTAGCGCTGAAACACGACAACACTTTCTGGGGGCTAGACTCTCCTTAAAAATGACACTTTTTTTCTTTGAATTTGTTTCGTGTTTTCCATGCAAATTCAAATCTGATTACACCGTTGAAAAGAACATTAAATTTCAGTAATATATAAATTAAATATAGTCAAAATTTAAGTATCCTAATACATAAAATCTCAACCGTACCTGTACGTCGCCGATCGTCTGGGAAACACGGCTTTCCCAGAACAGAAACACGGGGTTAGTCATAGATAAATTTAAAGGATTGTCATCCTATCTCAACTTAGAAATCTGTCAATTTTTGTTCCGCCTCCCCCCTCCCTCTTCTCAACATTTTGGTGATTTTTTCCTGCAAAAACACGACACCCTCATAAGCTTAAAACATGCTCTTTTTTAACATCTTTACAACGGGACCCATTTTTAGAGCGCTCCAATGTATGACTAGGGCGTTCCTTATGCGATTAATCTGGGTTGAAGGAGGACAATACTCAACTCAAAAATAACCACATAAAAATCCGTGTAGGTCAGACTCGAAGCTCATTTGCCTACTACCTTCCTAGCTGAAGACCTTCTCTCTGCAGCCACATTAATGTCGAAGATTTCGTGATGTCATTGGGTTATGTGTATAAACAACGTATGGAGTGCGTTACCAAGGTTGGTGACCAGAGCCTTTCTGTTTGTAATCCTTACAAGCCCCCGGTCAAACACGAAATCCGCCTAGGAAGCGTCGGAGAAGTTCGGTGGAGGGTTATTCCCACTTAGATAACAAGTTTAATGGATGGGATTCCGTTTCCCAAGCCCAGTCGAACCTACGACGATAAGAGCCTCGCGGTAGCAGCTGTTATGCTGCTCGGCCGCCTCCCATTATGAGCGCTCAAATAAACATCTCTTGATTACGGTCACGGGAAACGCTGGACTTGTAAACAGGGGCTCACTAAAGTGCTATCACGTAGATAAGACGGGAGATTGTCTGGTAATTTCCGTGTTTGGTCAATATTGTTCGCGGCAGAATAAAGTCCACGAATTTATATACATTGGTAAACACCAGCCATACTTAGAAATTTCCCGCTGCATTGTATGATGCGATCCGCATTACTTTGAGGTCATTACGTTACCAAATCGTAGGAAGGTGGTAGTCTCATAATGCCAAGCAACATACTACCGGCCACGTAGGGTGTCCAAGAATCATTCAACCATTCAGAAATCGATTCGAACTAATTTCTACAACTTTTCTCTCTCAGCACTTAATTTTTCACTTGGAAATTTTTATTCGTGTTCTCGGCCTTGCGGCAATAAAATGGTCATAACTTCCTAATTTTTTTTTCCTAATTTAAATCTGATTACTTGATTACTCTGTTGGAAAGGCTCTTGTTCAGTAGAAAAAGACTTTCTTTCTCAAAATTAGACAATTTCGGGTTTTTCAAACTTTGGTGATTTTTCCTGCTGAAACACGGTTTTCTCCAGAGGCCGTCGACAACTTAAAATATGCTCTATTTCATCAGCCTTCCAACGATAACACTTTTATAAAGCTTACGATGAAATAATTTCATCGTAAGCTTAAAAAAAGTGTTATCCAACTTGTTTTCACTTCGAAATGATGAAAACAAATCAAATAATTTGAGGGAGATGCGGAAAGACGTGATATTTCAGCGAAAATTGAAGATTTGTTTCACCATTTCGAAGTGAAAACAAGTTGGATTTAAAGCGTGCTAAAAGAAAGATGCTACGAGGAAAAACTTGTCGTAGAATCGATTTTTCGGGTAACCCTGTAATAGCAGTTCACCGATAAACCTGAAAGGTGAAAAAAACCTCAATTTTTGCTGAAATAACACTTTTTTTTCATTCAAACGCCATTTTCCCTCAAATTTCATAGTAAACCTTAAAAATGCGTTACCGTTGGAAAGCTGAAAAATTGGAGCCTATTTTAAGGCTTTTTTATTTTTAAGGCTTAAAGTAGTCACCAATTTTTCAGCTGTCGAGGGCCTCTGGTGAAAATCGTGTTTAAGCAGAGAAAAATTACCAACATTTTTTCTGAACTGGCCAAGAGCTCATCATTTGAGAACGAATCTGATTTGACTTTGCATTAAAAATGAGGAACTTATGGCCGTTTTTGTGCCGCATGCTCGAAAACACGAAAAACAAGTGAAAAAAGTGGAATTTTGAGCGGAGTAAAAAAAGCTTTTAGAGGGAAAATTGGTGCTAATTAGTTGTACAATCGATTTCTGGAGTATTGCTTCCTCACTACCGAAGGTAGGGAAGCTTTGTATTCGTGAAAGAAGTGAAAAAAAAAAATGTCCTCCAAAATCAAAATTTCCACTTGCTTTTTGCGTTTTATAGCTTCCCGAACAATTTTGGTTCCGTGTCTGTCTGTCTGTCTGTCTGTCTGTCTGTCGGTCTGTCGGTCTGTCTGTGGTCAATCCTTGTCCCGGGCAAAACTATACTAACCTGTGGTCCGATTTTGATGAAATTTTCAGGGATTGTGCGGGTTAGGTCCTAGACGGTCCCCTATCAATTTCAGCACCTTCGGATCAGCTGAGTGAGCTCCAAGGCCATTTTCTCTCCTGTTGAACGCAGGAAGCTGAAATTTGAGAGGCAGGGTCAATGGAGAATGCTGAAGGTGCCTGAGTGGTCACTGATCAGCTGAGTGAGCTCCAAGGCCATTTCCTCTCCTGTTGAACGCAGGAACCTGAAATTTGAGAGGGCGGGTCAATGGAGAATGCTGAAGGTGACTGAGTGGTCACTGATCAGCTGAGTGAGCTTAAATATTACAGTGGAAGAAAGATAAAAAGGGAGAGGGAGCAAAAACCTTTTCAAGGTATGTCACATTTTAGCCATTAGGCTCTAAGCGGAAATCATCCGGGGGTGCAGGGGGCGAAGCCCCCGCCGAGGCGCGCAGCGCCGAGTTTTCGTTAACTGATTCTATACGTCCATGTTACAGTGAGTGAGGAAGCTATACTGCCCACCCAACTTGGCAGACGTCTGCCAAGTTGGGTGGGCAGTATAGCTTCCTCACTCATTGTAACATGGACGTATAGAATCAGTTAACGAAAACTCGGCGCTGCGCGCCTCGGCGGGGGCTTCGCCCCCTGCACCCCCGGATGATTTCCGCTTAGAGCCTAATGGCTAAAATGTGACATACCTTGAAAAGGTTTTTGCTCCCTCTCCCTCTTTATCTTTCTTCCACTGTAATATTTAAGCTCACTCAGCTGATCAGTGACCACTCAGTCACCTTCAGCATTCTCCATTGACCCGCCCTCTCAAATTTCAGGTTCCTGCGTTCAACAGGAGAGGAAATGGCCTTGGAGCTCACTCAGCTGATCAGTGACCACTCAGGCACCTTCAGCATTCTCCATTGACCCTGCCTCTCAAATTTCAGCTTCCTGCGTTCAACAGGAGAGAAAATGGCCTTGGAGCTCACTCAGCTGATCCGAAGGTGCTGAAATTGATAGGGGACCGTCTAGGACCTAACCCGCACAATCCCTGAAAATTTCATCAAAATCGGACCACAGGTTAGTATAGTTTTGCCCGGGACAAGGATTGACCACAGACAGACCGACAGACCGACAGACAGACAGACAGACAGACAGACACGGAACCAAAATTGTTCGGGAAGCTATAAAACGCAAAAAGCAAGTGGAAATTTTGATTTTGGAGGACATTTTTTTTTTTCACTTCTTTCACGAATACAAAGCTTCCCTACCTTCGGTAGTGAGGAAGCTTTTTTTGATTGGTTCTGCAAACTTTGTATAGTTATTCCCAGAAGAGTCCATCTTCACTCATCTCCTGGCCTTTCTGTTCGAAAATTTCCTTTTCGTCTATTCAAAGTTCTATTTTCGATATCTAACATCAAAAATTTGAGTGAAAGGAGTGACCAGTTTACAAACTCTCAATACTTTAGGCTTTGTTTAGAGTCCTGAAAATAAAAATTAAATACTATTGTGTAAGAGTATCTTAAAGGAAATTCATCGCTCTTTTAAACTTTTTATACGGTTGAGATCACGCATCTTTTTTTATTTTTTTCCCCGTAGGGGGTGAGGAAATCTTTAAGATCCAGGGGTGGAAAGTGGATCTCGTAAGATACCCGAGGGAACCGCTCGCACGGGTTATGTGGGATTCAAACCCACTAAAACTTCACCTCCTTATCCCACGTTGGATCTCAACCTGGAACTGTTCAACACGTTACTTCAGGCTGAGTCCTGGGAGTCTTCTTAGTTCTCTGCTAAGGGCTGGTCCATGGCTCCCCTTCGCTGCCTCTCCCGTTCTTGAAGGATTTTTCTGTTCATTATTTTTTCCACATAATCTGCCACAGTGGTTCAGTTTTTCTCGCTTTCCAGCATCTTTCCTATGACCGCCTCTGGGGTTGTGTCCTGTGCTGCGAGACGCAACTTCTCCCTTAGGCTGTTCCTCTCCCCTGTCCATCGCATGCATTCAAAGAACAACAAAGAACATTTTGGGGACCTCACCTTCCCCGTCTTATGTAGGTAGGCGTAGAAAAGTCTGTGCCCTGAGGTCACGAATCTTGAAAACATAAAATGAATAACATAATGAATGAAAAACATAAAAAATAAAATTCAAGTGGGTATTACAAAAACACTAAACCGCAGGGTCTTTGTGATGGGGTAGCTCTCAGCCCCTTACTCGATTCTACTTCCTTGCATCACTTCGGTCGTCACGTAACAATAATGTTCTCACGTTTTTAAGGGCATGTTGTGGGTAATTGTATTTTTATGCTTTTTTAAACTCACGTTGTGTTGTGTAATGCGAATTTCTTCCGTACAAGGAGACTTGCACGCTTCAGGAACCTGAAACGGGTTTGGTTGATCATAACTAATTACCAATTTCCATCACTCCTACTAATTTATTCGACATCCTCGATCTCTAGGAGATGTAGGTACCCAATCACACGAACGTATCGTCCTCATTAATTGAGCAAGTTCACGGCTGGAAGTTACGTAAAGTGGACCTTTGATAGCGTTCAAACAGCATACGGTCCAGAAAATAGCAATTTCGAACTGCCTAATAGCTGTGTAACTGAGTAAACCTCTGCTATCTACGATGGTAAACCGAGAAAGCAAGTACATTGATATAGACGTAGTGGAAACGTTTAATACAAACTTCCCCGACGCTACGGTCTGCTATCCCCTCTCATCCGTCTACGTAAAGCTTTGAGTGAACTTCTACCGTGGAAACTTCCAACTTGGAACCTATTCCACTTTCCTCGTACATACCAGCAAACAGGCTTCAAGGAGTGGGCTATGGACACTGCAAACAGTAAGCTAGCAGATTCCTGGTTTCTCCTTTCGCAACCCTGACCATTAGACCGCTCCGTGTTCCATAAAGATTCAATTAGATCAAGGCGAACCGCCGTACAAAAGCGACCGGATCGCGGCAGCTGAAACGAGGGCAGCTGAAGTCTCCTTCGCTACATCGATTTATTTGTATTCTATGGGATATTATTGTTGAATTTCTGTTAATCGTAAACATCAATCCTGTTAATTTGTATTATGAATGTTTGGGAGGGGGTGGAATAACGAAAAGATCAATAGGTACCTACAGTTTCTCCTTATGTATAGTATGCTGCCGTGCTAAGCCAGAAAGTCGTAACGCGAAAATTTGATCAAATTGAGTTATTGGTACCCTTGGGTTTTGGGGGTCGATTTCTATCGATTTTTGGAGTTTTAGAGTTGTATCTCTACTAGAAATGCCTCAAACAAGCCTCCCGATTTTCGCGTTATGGCATGTTAACTTGATCCTGCTAAGAAACTAGTCGTATCAGAGCAATTCAGAAGAAGAAAACTCGTATCTTGACACTGATAAGGGTGAATGGCCTTAGTATTTCGACAATACGACTTATGCCTCTGAAAACTCAGCATTTAATGGTGACTTCTTCCCTAAGGATATTTATGTTTTTAAATATCTTTGAAACAATGTTTGGGTTAAGAAGGACAAATGAGTAATGTCTCACTGAGGTACTGGAATAAACGTTTATTTATTGATTCAGCTGTTTTTTCTTACACTCTGAACACCGATATGAAATACGATTGACTTAGAGCCAAGAAGGATGACAAAATAATTGAGGTGGAATGGTTTTTTGTTTTAAAGGTAATTATAAAGTTTCAGGAATTAAAATTTGCTTAGCATTCCTAAGTCTCATTTTTGCTTATTTAAAACAAAATAGGCATATCTACGGGTTTACCAGAGCGTCAACTCGTATCAATCATATTTAGTATATCTGGATTAAATATAAGTAAGATAGGAGTGGAAAAATTTTATACCGTTTTTTGACTATTTACACTCAAAAATGTTTAATTTCGACTTCAGAAATCGATTCGGCTACTAATTTCCTTTAAGAAAAACCTTCACTTGTGGTAAAAGGAGAAAAAATAATCCCGTGAAAGAGTTATTTCGCCCCGAAACCTACTAGGTCGTTTTTCCGAAAGTTTGGTGAAGTCAAGATACGACGTTTCTGGCTTAGCACGGCAGTATGGAAGAGACCTTATTACTTCTTGACTATTATCATCGTCGAGTGTGTGTGTTAGTTGTGACGATTTATGAGTCGAACGGCCAAATAGCCCGGGCAAGTGCGAGACCTAGAAATTGTTTCAAACCCTTTTCGGGGTCCTGAATAACTGAGTTTGCGACGGTTTCTTGATTGTGCTTCAGATTTGAGAGCCTAAAAATCGCAAATGTTTTGCACTTTTTTCAGTATTTTTCTTATAACTTGAAAATGTTGAATCCTACAGAAAGTTTTACCAGTGCCTTTTGGTTTATTATTTTCAATAATGAACCTTTGGAATCGACCAAGAAAAAAAATTGTTAAGTAAGTAAGTCTTCAAAATTTGTTGGTTTACGTTTCAACGTACGTAGAATCCAAAAATCGAATAAAAATTTGGCCGTCCGTCCGCCGTACGCTGCACTTTCCCCACTTAACATTGACCGATTTTGATGAAATTTGATAATATCAACATATTATGTACGCTCCATTTGGGGTCTAGTTGTGCCCCGAAGGTTTTGGTTAATGTAGGTCATTTCTAAGGGTCAAAAAATTAATTTTGAAACTTTAAAAACGCCCTAACTCAAAAAATTTTGATATAAAGGTATTGTTTTTCCTTCAATTTGAGATTCTATAGAATTTTTGAGACCACGCGGAGCCCTGTAGGACAAACCGTTCGCTCCCTACGAGAATTTAAGGGTTTTACGTACGATAAATCAGAAAAACGAGTGTGAATCGCAAAAGAGGCCTAATCTCCGTTCAAATTATAGCTGACCGAAATGCGATCGATGTTTTTCATCATGTTGGATGGTTGGAGGCTTTGTAGACGAGTGATCTATATAGAAAAATAATAAACATTGTGTAATAATTTGCAGCGTTTTTAAAGAGTACCTATTAAATTTTGCGTTGAATGGCTTTTGAAACATCGAAATCGGTTAAACCGTACATCAACATTAGCATCTTACGCCTACAGAGAGCCTCAGGGCTCTCAAATCTGAAGCACAACCTTCACAACCTCTGAAGCACAAACTTCAGGACCCCGAAAATGGTTTAAAAAGTTTTCCAGCTCTCGAGCAATTTTTAGGGGCTACACCCCTTTTTAGCAGTAATTTGCCTGGGCTAAAGCGTTTCTGGTCAAGTTATCTTCGCCTTCTCTCCCATTGAATTGATCATAACCACCGAGTTATGGGTAAATATTTTTTCCACCAGAGATTTGTTATTTTTGTTGAGGTGGAGATGAAGTTTCACAAACATGAAGAATGACGTCAACACACACCCAGCCGTAGGGGAGAAAGGCACAAGACGAAGTAGAAAAAAATTAAATTTTGAAGATTTTGAGTCTATTTCATTTATTTATTGGTCGCGTGAGCAAGACTTGCTTAGTTTCCGTCACGATTTTTCAGTTTATGTGCCAAAGCAAAGACATGAAAATGTCAAAATCTGAATAATATTCAGATGTGTTGCAGACTCGTATGCAAGCATTTAAAACTGAGTTTCTTCATTGTCGAGATTTCAAAAGATCGTTTTCAGGAGCTTATACCTATTTGGAAATTCATGAAAATCGTATGAAACCCAGTTCAAACTTGTGGGTGTGATTGCATAACAGTCGAACACAAAAACCCAGGTGTTGACGAGGTGGTATTCGTACCAATGAATAGCAGCCCTCCAAAATCTCACATTAGTAGACGCCTTGTCGGGCATAGTTTTGCCAACTACTCGGTTCCAGCACGAATGAAAGTGTACATGAACAGACTCGTCACAAGGCTATTTTCAAGAAACTGATTCGATTCTTGAATACACCAAAACGACACTTTCCATCCTATTACCTTAGTTATTCGATACTATCGCAACTCATTACGATTCCCAGAAATAGTCTCTCGATTTGGTACTATCAGATGCACGCCCTGACGTAAGTTAATAAATTATAGGTAAATATCAACTATCTCTTGAAAATGTTGACTACTGATTTCTCTTTGATTCAAGTTCCCATTCATTTATCTGTTTTCTGTTCTAGTTTTCCTGTGAACAAACAAGTTATCAACTATTGTTTCAGAGAACTATGAACTCAAAATAACTACAATAATTTAAATCCTGATGTAAATCACAATTCCTTTAAAAAAATGTATTATTTTTTTTTTTATTTATGCTTTTTTTCATTTTGGTGCTCAAAATGATATAAGATGCAATTCATTGGGGACTATCTAGAGCCCAACCGGCAAAAAATTATTCAAGGAGGATCAAAACGTGAACTGAAATTGAAATTTTGATTTTTTTCTACATATTTTTCGAACTTTTGTATCTTGGTTGACACGGAAGAATTATGCGAGTTAAAAATATTCTTGACCGAATTTAAATTCTTCGAAGTGTGTGGTTTTTATGGACGTTACTCAATTTATTGACTAATATGTTAATTAGAAAAATCATTTTCCCACAAATATTGTGAGAGAGAAAACTACCACGTCAAACTTAAGTAGGTACCAAGAAATCGCGTACTGGTAACTATTCCCTCACGGGATACGCCTGTTCGCGGTTTGCTTTCCATCTATCATCAGTCTCTGACGTGACTAAAATACCAAAAGGGACCGTGACCTTTTCCGAAGTTTTCCCCCTAATTCTGCTCTTTCGAGACGCCCCTCAGCGAAGCACGAACAACCTAAATTCCCTTGTAGAAAGCAATAACATTTATCTTGGCTAAGTTTTCAGCTTACTAACCGCGGTTATTACGTGGTTCGTGCATGTTACGTTCTTTATTATGATTTTGTTACTGCACTGGACGACTTTTTCGTTATTCATGAAGCCCAGGAACTTGAAGCTTACAGAAACTGTTCAAACTTAGTACCGTTGAACTGCTTAAAATATAACACAGCGAAACCTATGCAAAACTTGTATTTATATAAAATAAAGTTCGTATTTTCGTGAAGTGTAATTAACTTAACTGCCAGTAAAAAGTATAATCATTACGGAAGAGAGTTTATACGATGCAGTAGAAATGAGAGTCAAAGCTGGCTCCAGTTCCTCCAGGGCCCTCATTGGCCCTTATGAATTTTCTCTCCACGGCCACGCACATATTATTAACAATCCGGACTTGGAAACATTCACATTTATACTGACATTTCTGCAGCGGAATCGCAAGGAGTTGATCAAATTCACTCAACAGTCTCCTTTCAGTATTGACTCGACTAGGCCTATTTGCATTTTTCTTTAACTGACGACAGTTATTCATAATTCATTGAATTATAGATTCCATAGTCAATTGATAAAGCCTTGGACGAAATGAAAATACCGCTTTTTCTTCGTTTAATATGCAGGGTGAAGATGATGAGCGGGAATAGATTTCGTTCAGGCTTAGCATCGAGCGGCGGAGGGAAAAGGAAAAATTTAAGTCATAAAAAAAAGCTTTTCCGGGGCAAAACTGAGTTCAAACACCTTGATCGGAGTTTGATGAAATATTTTTTAGAAGCCGCGTAATACAGTCTCATTTCATATTTATTCAACTCTATGGGGAAATATAGTAGACGGTACTCACCTTGGTATCCCTTATCGATCCCTCCGGATAATTGAAGTCAATATTTTATATTCGCTTCCTTTGAACTGCTTTCTTACATAAACATAAAAATGTAGAATATGGTATCGGTTACTTTGTACACCGAGCGAAACGGCTGAGAACTTATATGAATGAAAAATTCCGGTCTCTACACATTATTTTTCTTTGAAGTCTCGAGACCTAGTTACACGTAGTTTACTTTGAAGGCATGCAGCTCAGAACACATTCTTATTTGGTTGTTGATGTTCAAAAATCCTTTATATCTTTTCGCTTTATCAAGTATGTCGAAGAAGGTTTGCGTCTACGGAATAGGTAAACACGAATTTGATTTTTTGAGATCGAGTGTCGAAAGGGTAATGGCCGCGGAGGAACTGGGGAAAGTCGACCCGTCATCCAGTAGGTAGGTATATCTATCTACTTCCCATTCACCGAGTAGAGATGCAGATTATGCGGGCCTGCCGCTTCGAGTCTGTCAGAAGGGACTTTCTCTTTCCTTTAAAAGCCCTCAGTGAATATATATGGTGTATTATCCTCATGATTGCATTACTATATTAATCCGACAAGTGTCAGGTGTGTCAATGGCTCCTTGCAGGGTGAACGTAGAGGCTGCGTTCAAGCCTCTCCTAGGGTGGAAATCTGAAGAGGCTTTCTGGGACCTTTTGTTATAGACCAGGATTCCTTTGATACTTACCTGTTCCAACATAAACAGACTGACATAAATATTATTCATCGTAGAACGCTAGAATTTGGTATACAACCTCATAGTAATTAAGAATCTAATGAACGCTTTATTTAGTACCTACGAATAGTCTTACTTTTTTAAATGTACTACTCAAGTACATAGAAACTAACCACAAATAAAATAATGGGCTATTTTAATCGAAGTGGTTGTAAAAGTACCATCACAATTAGCCCATAATATATACAAAAACATTGTTGGTGAATACAAAATGATGATTCTAACTAGTTATTTTTCCATTTAACGATCTTTCGATAGATTTCACAGCTACGGTAAAAAGTAGAGACTAGCAGTTCCATCACTTCTGGATGCGACGGTAATTTAGGAATGAGATGACTCTCCCGTGGCATTCTTTTCTGATAAGCTTTCTCTAAGTCGGGTGACGAGTCAGAAGTGATGCGGCGAGATCAGCCAAGTGGTTCAGTGAAATTTTTCGGGAATAATGATTCGGTGAGCAAGGTAATTTGAATTTCTTGTCCTCTACACATCCTGTCTTGTGGTTGGATCCTGTATCTCCCAAATACTTAATTTTGCATCTAGATGTTTGTTGTTACTGCAAAGAGCGAATAGAAAGGAAGGTAGGCACATGAGTTCATAAAACTGGTACGATATGAAAAGGGTATGAAAAACTTCCAATTCATCCTTGAGCTGCTAACTACTTGCTTAACTGTTGACTAGATTTCTAAGTTCTTTCAGTTCCTTCAAAACTTTTTCTAGCTCCAGAAATACTAAATCGAGTTGAATGCCTGTTCAATGAGTTTCACTTAGGTCAAGTAATTCACATTCATTTAATTAGGACTGAGAACCAGTATTTCAATGGCCCTTTTGATAAAGAGTGCTGTTTGTACCAATATCTGAGTTATACAGTTTAAATTACTTTGAAGTAACTCATGAATTGACATTGTTCGTCGATGTGATTTGACATTCAAGAAACATTGGATTAGTATTCCTGCTCAAAATCCTGCTGTATTCATACAAGTATTCCTAGTAATCTTGCTGGAACCTTTCACTTCTAGAATGACTCGATTGGTTGATATTGCCAGGGATTTAATTGAAATTTCATATACCTAAGATTTTTTTTATAGAATAATCAACTAGAACATGCATATGCATATACTCAGAGTGCAATGGAGAGTAGGAACACAGTTGTATGATTAATTGTTGCAGAGAGATTTAAATAAATACCCCTAATCCACTGGAAACATGAGTATAGTGTTATGAACAAATAGGATGAGTTACATTTTCTTGCTTGAGTGTATAGGTAACTATGTACCTTTTTAGCAAATATCGTGTCTTCGAACTCCTTATTTTTATATTTGGACTTGGACGTTATTTCCTTAAGTCCCAATTTATAGATCCTTGTTAGGTTGATACTATTTGGTGGATGTTTCAAGTTCTTTCTGTTTCATTATGTTACATTTAATTAACAGCAGCTTTTAGTGATAATACTGTAATCAGTCAAACACACGGATTCCTCATCATTGAAGAAACTTCCTCTTCTCCTGCTAAGTGTTGTTGTTCTCTACTAAAAACAAGCTCCTTTTTTACCATAAAATAAATTGTGGAAATAATTTGAATGAGATCAGACAATACACAAGAGATCAGAACATAACCAAAATAAAATATAATACAATCATTATAATAAAATTTATATCGTAACATAGTCAGGCCAATCCCTCTTTTTTTGTATCCCTTTCCGACCTTCTAGGAAACCAAGCATTACTCGTGCTATGCTCTTCCTTTGTTGTTAGCATCATCCCCTGGCCATTTTTTCAAAAATTTTACATTAAGACTGACCTACATTAGACTATTACCTGACTATTACCAGTTCTTACTAAATAAGACCTAGGCTGATCCAAAACCCTAATAAAAAAAGTTTAACACCTTAACTACACTTTATCCCCAACAACAAACTCAGTTTTGCAAACTATATATACAAACTACGAAATATACAAACTTCGCAGTTTGATCATATCTCTTCTTCTGAGTGTTCAGATTTGCAAGCATCTTGTCATGCGCATCAACAGTGGGTAACTCTCGGTTTTGGATGAGTTGAGCTGGAGACACTTGAACTCCAGAAATTGGAGTAGCTCGGTACGCCAGAAGTGCCAAAAGTAGGTCTTGAATACCAAATTAACATTTCTTCAAAATTTCTGACTGCGCCATGTTTTATTATGGTATTTTAAATTAAACGAATAACAGCTTTTACTGATAATTTTGTAATCAGTCACACACACGGATTTCTTCTGATTTAGAAGATCTCTTCGCCTTCTAAGTGCTGTTGTTGTGATCTACTATAAACACTTTCAATTTCGATTCATCTTAATAACATATTGTGCAAGAAAACCACTGATTGGCTCAAATATTAGGAGTGTAATTTCTCTTGAAGATAAAAATCACAACAACCAACTTTTTCAATATAGCAACTAACAAACTTCCAACAAAAACATGTGTCCAGGGACTGCAGTTACACTACACTGTGTTATGGTGAGTTCCTCCTCCCGAAGCTGACCTTCCTCTTCGTCGGAAGACATGGTATTTGCAAAGGAACAACACTTCCGAATTATAAACTAATTTTATTACCTAAAGAAACTGTACTATTTCAGAAACGGAACTCAGTATTTACAGTATTTACTACAAATTTGATATCAAAATAATCACATGACACCTCGAAGGTTCACACTCAAGCAAGCTACAACAGCTGTTCGAACAGAACTAGAGGAGAGCTTAACAGGTGCCCCCTCTCTTCTCTCAATAGTTTCAAAAACCTGTCACGAGGGGATTTTTGAGCAGCTAGTGACGACACTACTGCGTTTCTCTAGTTTAAAATAATAACGATTGTTTAAAATAACAATGTTTGAGTCTTCGTTTTCATCCATCCATCACATATAAATAAGTATAGACCACTATAATTACTGGTTACGTTTTAAGCCCTTATAGTTTATGTTTCACTTTAACTTACGACTACGAGAAAACAATCGGAAACTTCCGTCTTTTCCAGGGTCGTGCTGAGGAAAAGGACCAACTCCGACGACTGGAAAGACGTGCTGGCAGCTGGAGGCCCTCACAGCAGCGGAGGTTCCAACCAAATCCTCCTTGAGCTGAATGTCGGCGACCAAACCGGACTCTGGCTCAAAGAAGGAACTCTGGCCCCAGAACCCATCCCATCCACCACCTTCACCGCCTTCAGAATCGCTAAAAAATAACCCGAAACAAAAATTCCCCCTCGATCGAAAAAATTGTTGTAGTTTTTTCTTTAATAGCCATTTCAAACATTCCCTTTTAAAACATCTTGTCCGTCCTTTTGTTCTACTTCCTATCCTGTTTCTTTTAGCACGACAGAATCCAAAATTTACCGCGCCCTCTTTTAAAGTCAAAACCGTCTCTCACGTTCCTCTAAATTTCGACAATTTCCGTGATATATTCGTTTTTTTTTCAAAAAAATCGACGTTATTTCTTTTTTTATAGAATATTTCATAACAACTAAATTCTTTATTACACGGCAATTGGTTTATTTCTCCGGCTCCAAATCGTATGGCCTTTGACAATAAATAACCGATAATTACGGGTTATTTATAGTCGAAGCCGTCTGGCACCTCAGCGTTACGCTAAATCTATTGTCCACAGAGAAACATGCGGCCATCATCGGCATTTCTATGGTTTTGTTGAATGCAAGTTCGGGATAATTCTACCGGAATTTCCAAATTCCCAACCTTTCGCGATTTTATGACGGTTGTTCCTCGCTAAATTGTCCATCCCTTTCCAAAAAGTTAATATTTCTGTCTCTTTCTTAAATATCTGTGATCTTTCAGAGTCTCCATTATTTTGAGAAATGTGGCCATCATCAATAAAGGTACAATAAACTATTGGATGCCACGATTTACTCAACATAATGGAAACAACTCTTAACCAAATTTCTTCAAATTTCTGCTAACTTCGTCTTCGCTAACATTTCGATTTCCTACTTACCGCATGCTGTTTCTCATCTTTCATCTGTGCTCTTTCCGTTCTACTAATTTATTCCTCTTCTTATGATCCGCATGTCTTTCAATTTCTTCTTTATTCTGTCGCATGTTTTATAATATCGTGTTTTTTACCTCTGAAGATCATTGTTGATTCTATTTGTTTATTTTTTTAATACTGTGATTGTCAAAATTTTGGTTCAAACTGTATTTTCACTCTTCTTTCACTCTGTACATTGAAACTCCACTCACACACGTAATTTTGTTTTCTCTAGTCAATTTTACTCTTGCAATTTCAACCTTTTGCCTCAAATTTTCTTCTTGCTTTTTCTTTTCTATCTGAATTTCGCTTGTGTTAAAAAAGTCTCTCTATGTTGTGTTCAAGTCTTCTTTTTCTGTTAAATAGAAACCTCTTCAGTAGTTGATTGTGTAAAGAAAACCTCTTGCTGAATGTGATGCGATGTCATTTTTCCTAACTTTCACCATGTGTTTTTGCCTCCTCGTTTTCATTTTCTGTACTTCACTTAACATTCCTTCAATATTAATTGTGGTTTCGTTAGGTTTTTACCGTCTACTATTCGGCAATGGAGTTTCCGATTAATCCAAAGATAATTGTGCCTAAAAATTAACGCGCATTTGCCTTAATTTTTACACATTTTATTATCTTTACGGTCTACCTACCCACTGCATGTGTGTTACTTAATGTTTTCGGGTTTATTTACTTATCTACCCACGCTATTTTCACTTGAGCCACAAATTTTTTTCTCTTATCTCATACTTTTCAAGATAATTCACTCTTACGGCATGTAAGGGGCTTTAAGACGCATGGCTGCAAGTTGGATTTTAATCAACTTTTTGTTCTTATCGAACCGTAGAACCTACTCATACAACTTGTAGTACGAAAACGCACTGTTGAACAAATAATTACACACTTACCTACCGAAATCTGCAAAACTGGTGAACCCAAATTAACACAATTCGATCGCGTTAAATTTATTATTAACAATGTTTGCGCTAGAATAGTGCGACGAAATGTCCATTACATGATGTATATACTCGTAGCTGTACTTATCATGCTTGGCGATTTGTTCTTCCTGTAATGATATTTTTCTCAAATTCCACAAGTTCTTCCACACCTCGCTTATTTGTAGTTTTATAGGACGTACTCCTCTAACAATGAGCGTGTACTTGTGTAATAGTCTACTCTTATTGGTGCCTGTTTTATGATTTCATCTCGTCTGTCTCGTGGTTCGTTGCCTAGACTTTTTCGAGGTTGTATGGCGAAAAAAACATCAATAAGTAAATATAGCGATGTACAAAAATTAGTTTGAATAATAACTGACCTAACTATTGTATGGTACCGTCTTTAGTGCATGATATTTGTCGTTAGGTATTCTTCGGAGAACTATGCCTCACTCGTGAGCGTGCATAATTTGGAACTAATTTTCTCTTCACTTACATGCACTCGTCCGTTATTGTCCTCCAATGTATTTTCCCTTCACAACTAGAGAATGGTAATAAGTGTATCTACTTCAGGCAACACAGCTAATCTTCATACACGCTGATTACAAGAGCCATTATTGTTTACCTACTCAATTTTCTCGTATTTCTACTATTCCCATCAATTCAAATTATGTTTTAATCTTTACGTTTTTTGACTCTTTCAACATGGTTTTGTACTCGTGGCTAACTTTCCGTTCTCCTCTCGATATAAATACCTTTTTCCTTCTTCTAACTCAGCCTCTAGATTCAATTAATATTATTTATAATATCATTCTTCTCTCTGTTCCTCAAATCGATTCTATTCTGTCTGTTCTCCCTATCCTTTCTATACCATATATCTATTCTTAAAAACCTATTTTCTCTTTTCTCTGTTTTCCAACTCTTCACTGTATTCTATTAATCATCCTTCCAATATTTCTTTACGGGGTATATAGTCCTTTTCATTAATTTATCCGTTTATATTTTCTATTCACTGCCTACTATAGTGTGTTCTCTTATTTTTCTTATTTTTTAAAGTTTAACCCCCTACTTCACATCCGCCAATTTTAGTTAACTCTCTATACCTATCTGGCTATTCGAATCTTTCTTTCACTTTCTTCCTCGTTTAATATTTCTATCAGCCTTTTCTCCTAAGCCATTCTTCACTTCCACTATTCCATTCTTTCTCTTCTTCTATTCCCAGCAACCTATACCTACATTGTTAATAGTTAA
>CM019171.2:21040704-21141890 GCA_009739505.2 Apolygus lucorum
ACCGGCACGAGGTGTCATCGGTCAGAAGAACTAGCGACGGCCGTCGACTGCTCCGGACCAGTCGGATTCACGGGCGTTGGATCATCCAAAGTCCACCCTTCGGGACTCATCTCATACAAGAGCACTCTGGTGGACCATGGAGTCGGATTCAGCAGAGAGACTGGAGAATTCACCGTGCACTGTCCAGGCATCTACCACATCGCATTCGCTGCCTACGGCAACTCGGATAACACGAGGTGAGCCATAAGATACGAACGTAGGCAGAACATTGATCACAGAAACATAAACACGAAAAAAACCCAGAAATTATGATGAGTAATGCAGAAGGGAAAATCTCTGCAAGAAAGGGGTTCAAAAACCGGTGCCTCGACTCAATATATTTTGCTTATCTCTCCACTAGAAATGCGTGTCATAACCCAAGTTGAATGACTTACAAAGCATGCTGCATCTCATTCTCAAATATACCAGCCATTTTATACATCTTTGATTTCCGGAGGACGATATAGATGGACTCAAAGGGCGGCTGGATTTTGATATAGAAGAGGAGCAGTGAAAGGTTTACCGTTAGTCTTTGGCTATTCATCTACCATAGCCTGACAAATTTGATATCTACCCCACAAATTCCTTTTTAATATACCTACTCCAGTAGGTATTTTTTTTAATAAAACATTATTATATTTATCATTATTTATTTATTTAAAATGGGATTATAATTATATGACATTTGCAAGTGTTTGTATTTTTCACTCTTTATTATCTAATAAGAAAATCAAAAAGAACTAAGCTGAATATTCCATCTCCATTGTGTGGCCAATCAAAGATGAAATGTTCGGGGAAAATATTTTTGGAAAAGAGTTAGGTATGTAATAAAACGAAGATAATAATATTATTAATATCAATGATATTATTAATATTAATGATAATAATGATATTATCATTAGGTAAGTACCATTGTACAATGTGTAAAATGAAACGAAGGGACTCTCTTTTCTTTTAGTCGTCATGGTTTTTCAATATTTTAGTTAAATATAATATATTTAACTATTATAGATTATTATAGATTATAGATCTATATTATAGATTTTATGCAATAATCTAATAAGTGATAAATTGGCGATTATTTGGCATTAATTTGCGCTCCAATTATAATTGGATAATTATCGGTAGCATCGGTCATCCCAATTATCCTGCGCTCCCCGTGGGGCCAGGGAGAACTAGCGCCGGTTTGACACCTAACGTCTAGTTGTAAACTCTTGAATTCAAAAACAGTAACCAAAAATCCAACAGGTGTAAAACACGGAAATAAACTGTAGTAACCGCTACAACCTCTAGAATCGATTCAAGAAGTTTCTGCACCTCATTTTGTATACAGGGTGTCACGAAACCATTCAGCATTACCTACTTCAGGAATCGATTTTACAAATGAATTGCAACAACTTTTCCCTCTTAGCTACTTTCTACACCAATCGTGCGCGTGATCGTGATCACCTGATTAGATATCAGAAATGGTAGTTCGTTGAAGTGGCGGTAGGTAGCGCTGAAACACGACAACACTTTCTGGGGGCTAGGACTCTCCTTAAAAATGACACTTTTTTTCTTTGAATTTGTTTCGTGTTTTCCATGCAAATTCAAATCTGATTACACCGTTGAAAAGAACATTAAATTTCAGTAATATATAAATTAAATATAGTCAAAATTTAAGTATCCTAATACATAAAATCTCAACCGTACCTGTACGTCGCCGATCGTCTGGGAAACACGGCTTTCCCAGAACAGAAACACGGGGTTAGTCATAGATAAATTTAAAGGATTGTCATCCTATCTCAACTTAGAAATCTGTCAATTTTTGTTCCGCCTCCCCCCTCCCTCTTCTCAACATTTTGGTGATTTTTTTCCTGCAAAAAACACGACACCCTCATAAGCTTAAAACATGCTCTTTTTTAACATCTTTACAACGGGACCCATTTTTAGAGCGCTCCAATGTATGACTAGGGCGTTCCTTATGCGATTAATCTGGGTTGAAGGAGGACAATACTCAACTCAAAAATAACCACATAAAAAATCCGTGTAGGTCAGACTCGAAGCTCATTTGCCTACTACCTTCCTAGCTGAAGACCTTCTCTCTGCAGCCACATTAATGTCGAAGATTTCGTGATGTCATTGGGTTATGTGTATAAACAACGTATGGAGTGCGTTACCAAGGTTGGTGACCAGAGCCTTTCTGTTTGTAATCCTTACAAGCCCCCGGTCAAACACGAAATCCGCCTAGGAAGCGTCGGAGAAGTTCGGTGGAGGGTTATTCCCACTTAGATAACAAGTTTAATGGATGGGATTCCGTTTCCCAAGCCCAGTCGAACCTACGACGATAAGAGCCTCGCGGTAGCAGCTGTTATGCTGCTCGGCCGCCTCCCATTATGAGCGCTCAAATAAACATCTCTTGATTACGGTCACGGGAAACGCTGGACTTGTAAACAGGGGCTCACTAAAGTGCTATCACGTAGATAAGACGGGAGATTGTCTGGTAATTTCCGTGTTTGGTCAATATTGTTCGCGAGAGAATAAAGTCTACGAATTTATAGACATTGGTAAAATCACCAGCCTTACTTGGAAATTTCCCGCTGCGTTGTATGATGCGATCCGCAATACTTTGCGTTCGTTATATTACCAAATCGTAGGGAGGTGGTAGTCCTCATAATGCCAAGCAACATACTGCCGGCTACGTAGGGTGTCCAAGAATCATTCAACCATTCAGAAACCAATTCAGGAATTCGATTCGAACTAATTCTACAACTTTTCTCTCTCAGCACTTAATTTTCACTTGGAAATTTTTATTCGTGTTCTCGACCTTGCGGCACTAAAATGGTCATAACTTCCTATTTTTTTTCTAATTTAAATCTGATTATTTAATTACGCTGTTGGAAAGAGCGTAAAATGTCCCTACTATGAGCTCTTGGTCAGTAGAAAAAAAGTCTTTCTTTCTCAAAATTCGACATTTCGGTTTTTTCAAACTTGGGTGATTTTTCCTGCTGAAACACGGTTTTCTCCAGAGGCCATTGACAGCTTAAAGTATGTTCTATTTCATCAGCCTTCCAACGATAACACTTTTTTTAAGCTTACAATGAAATTTGAAGGGGAATACGAAAAGATGTGATATTTCAGCGAAAATTGAAGGTTTTTTCACCATTAGGTAAATGGCGAAATTTGCAAGTGAAAAAAAGTTGGATTTAAAGCTTGCTAAAAAAAAAAGGTGTTACTACGAGGAAAAACTTGTTGTAGAATCGATTCTTCGGGTAACCCTGTAATAGCAGTTCACCAATAAACCTGAAAGGTGAAAAAACCTCAATTTTTGCTGAAATAACACTTTTTTTTCATTCAAACGCCATTTTCCCTCAAATTTCATAGTAAACCTTAAAAATGCGTTACCGTTGGAAAGCTGAAAAATTGGAGCCTATTTTAAAATAGGCACCAATTTTTCAGCTGTCGAGGGCCTCTGGTGAAAATCGTGTTTAAGCAGAGAAAAATTACCAACATTTTTTCTGAACTGGCCAAGAGCTCATCATTTGAGAACGAATCTGATTTGACTTTGCATTAAAAATGAGGAACTTATGGCCGTTTTTGTGCCGCATGCTCGAAAACACGAAAAACAAGTGAAAAACGCTGCAAATCATTGCTCAAAGGTTTATTATTTTCTGTATAGATCACCCTTCTGTATAGATCACTGGTTCTCCATCAATAGCACCTCCCCCATCTTATGTAGGTAGGCGTAGAAAAGTCTTTGCCCGTAGGTCTTAAAAACATAAGTGTGTTAGGCATAATATCTGCAAGCAAATCATGAATTATGTCATTCAAGTGTGTATTACAAGAACACTAAACCGCGGGGTCTTTGTGATGGGGTAGCTCTCAGCCCCTTACTCGATTCTACTTCCTTGCATCACTTCGGTCGTCACGTAACAGTAATGTTCTCACGTTTTTAAGGGCATGTTGTGGATAATTGTATTTTTATGCTTTTTAAAACTCACGTTGTGTTGTGTAATGCGAAATTCTTCTGTACAAGGAGACTTGCACGCTTCAGGAACTTGAAACGGGTTTGGTTGATCATAAGTAATTACCAATTTCCATCACTCCTACTAACTTATTCGACATCCTCGATTTCTAGGAGATGTAGGTACCCAATCACATGAACGTTTCGTTCTCATTAATTGAGCAAGTTCGCGGCTGGAAGTTAGGTAACGTGGACCTTTGATAGCGTTCAAACAGCATACGGTCCAGAAAATAGCAATTTCGAACTGCCTAATAGCTGTGTAACTGAGTAAACCTCTGCTATCTACGATGGTAAACCGAGAAAGCAAGTACATTGATATAGACGTAGTGGAAACGTTTAATACAAACTTCCCCGACGCTACGGTCTGCTATCCCCTCTCATCCGTCTACGTAAAGCTTTGAGTGAACTTCTACCGTGGAAACTTCCAACTTGGAACCTATTCCACTTTCCTCGTACATACCAGCAAACAGGCTTCAAGGAGTGGGCTATGGACACTGCAAACAGTAAGCTAGCAGATTCCTGGTTTCTCCTTTCGCAACCCTGACCATTAGACCGCTCCGTGTTCCATAAAGATTCAATTAGATCAAGGCGAACCGCCGTACAAAAGCGACCGGATCGCGGCAGCTGAAACGAGGGCAGCTGAAGTCTCCTTCGCTACATCGATTTATTTGTATTCTATGGGATATTATTGTTGAATTTCTGTTAATCGTAAACATCAATCCTGTTAATTTGTATTATGAATGTTTGGGAGGGGGTGGAATAACGAAAAGATCAATAGGTACCTACAGTTTCTCCTTATGTATAGTATGCTGCCGTGCTAAGCCAGAAAGTCGTAACGCGAAAATTTGATCAAATTGAGTTATTGGTACCCTTGGGTTTTGGGGGTCGATTTCTATCGATTTTTGGAGTTTTAGAGTTGTATCTCTACTAGAAATGCCTCAAACAAGCCTCCCGATTTTCGCGTTATGGCATGTTAACTTGATCCTGCTAAGAAACTAGTCGTATCAGAGCAATTCAGAAGAAGAAAACTCGTATCTTGACACTGATAAGGGTGAATGGCCTTAGTATTTCGACAATACGACTTATGCCTCTGAAAACTCAGCATTTAATGGTGACTTCTTCCCTAAGGATATTTATGTTTTTAAATATCTTTGAAACAATGTTTGGGTTAAGAAGGACAAATGAGTAATGTCTCACTGAGGTACTGGAATAAACGTTTATTTATTGATTCAGCTGTTTTTTCTTACACTCTGAACACCGATATGAAATACGATTGACTTAGAGCCAAGAAGGATGACAAAATAATTGAGGTGGAATGGTTTTTTGTTTTAAAGGTAATTATGAAGTTTCAGGAATTAAAATTTGCTTAGCATTCCTAAGTCTCATTTTTGTTTATTTAAAACAAAATAGGCATATCTACGGGTTTACCAGAGCGTCAACTCGTATCAATCATATTTAGTATATCTGGATTAAATATAAGTAAGATAGGAGTGGAAAAATTTTATACCGTTTTTTGACTATTTTCACTCAAAAATGTTTAATTTCGACTTCAGAAATCGATTCGGCTACTAATTTCCTTTAAGAAAAACCTTCACTTGTGGTAAAAGGAGAAAAAATAATCCCGTGAAAGAGTTATTTCGCCTCGAAACTTACTAGGTCGTTTTTCCGAAAGTTTGGTGAAGTCAAGATACGACGTTTCTGGCTTAGCACGGCAGTATGGAAGAGACCTTATTACTTCTTGACTATTATCATTGTCGAGTGTGTGTGTTAGTTGTGACGATTTATGAGTCGAACGGCCAAATAGCCCGGGCAAGTGCGAGAGCTAGAAATTGTTTCAAACCCTTTTCGGGGTCCTGAATAACTGAGTTTGCGACGGTTTCTTGATTGTGCTTCAGATTTGAGAGCCTAAAAATCGCAAATGTTTTGCACTTTTTTCAGTATTTTTCTTATAACTTGAAAATGTTGAATCCTACAGAAAATTTTACCAGTGCCTTTTGGTTTATTATTTTCAATAATGAACCTTTGGAATCGACCAAGAAAAAAAAAATGTTAAGTAACACTCCTCAAAATTTGTTGGTTTACGTTTCAACGTACGTAGAATCCAAAAATCGAATAAAAATTTGGCCGTCCGTCCACCGCACGCTGCACTTTCCCCACTTAACATTGACCGATTTTGATGAAATATGATAATATCAACATATTATGTACGCTCCATTTGGGGTCTAGTTGTGCCCCGAAGGTTTTAGTTAATGTAGGTCACTTCTAAGGGTCAAAAAATTAATTTTGAAACTTTAAAAACGCCTCAACTCAAAAAATTTTGATATAAAGGTATTGTTTTTCCTTCAATTTGAGATTCTATAGAATTTTTGAGACCACGCGGAGCCCTGTAGGACAAACCGTTCGCTCCCTACGAGAATTTAAGGGTTTTACGTACGATAAATCAGAAAAACGAGTGTGAATCGCAAAAGAGGCCTAATCTCCGTTCAAATTATAGCTGACCGAAATGCGATCGATGTTTTTCATCATGTTGGATGGTTGGAGGCTTTGTAGACGAGTGATCTATATAGAAAAATAATAAACATTGTGTAATAATTTGCAGCGTTTTTAAAGAGTACCTATTAAATTTTGCGTTGAATGGCTTTTGAAACATCGAAATCGGTTAAACCGTACATCAACATTAGCATCTTACGCCTATAGAGAGCCTCAGGGCTCTCAAATCTGAAGCACAACCTTCACAACCTCTGAAGCACAAACTTCAGGACCCCGAAAATGGTTTAAAAAGTTTTCCAGCTCTCGAGCAATTTTTAGGGGCTACACCCCTTTTTAGCAGTAATTTGCCTGGGCTAAAGCGTTTCTGGTCAAGTTATCTTCGCCTTCTCTCCCATTGAATTGATCATAACCACCGAGTTATGGGTAAATATTTTTGCCACCAGAGATTTGTTATTTTTGTTGAGGTGGAGATGAAGTTTCAAAAACATGAAGAATGACGTCAACACACACCCAGCCGTAGGGGAGAAAGGCACAAGACGAAGTAGAAAAAAATTAAATTTTGAAGATTTTGAGTCTATTTCATTTATTTATTGGTCGCGTGAGCAAGACTTGCTTAGTTTCCGTCACGATTTTTCAGTTTATGTGCCAAAGCAAAGACATGAAAATGTCAAAATCTGAATAATATTCAGATGTGTTGCAGACTCGTATGCAAGCATTTAAAACTGAGTTTCTTCATTGTCGAGATTTCAAAAGATCGTTTTCAGGAGCTTATACCTATTTGGAAATTCATGAAAATCGTATGAAACCCAGTTCAAACTTGTGGGTGTGATTGCATAATAGTCGAACACAAAAACCCAGGTATTGACGAGGTGGTATTCGTACCAATGAATAGCAGCCCTCCAAAATCTCACATTAGTAGACGCCTTGTCGGGCATAGTTTTGCCAACTACTCGGTTCCAGCACGAATGAAAGTCTACAAGAACAGACTCATCACAAGGCTATTTTTCAAGAAACTGATTCGATTCTTGAATACACCAAAACGATACTTTCCATCCTATTACCTTATTTATTCGATACTATCGCAACTCATTACGATTCCCAGAAATAGTCTCTCGATTTGTTATTATTAGTTGGACGCCCTGATGTAAGTGAATAAATTATATGTAAATATCAACTATCTCTTGTTGACTACTGATTTCTCTTTGATTCAAGTTCCCATTCATTTATCTGTTTTCTGTTCTAGTTTTCCTGTGAACAAACAAATTATTATCTATTGTTTCGGAGAACTATGAACTCAAAATAACTACAACAATTTAAATCCTAATCTAAATCACAATTCATTTAAAAAAATGTATTATTATTTTTTTTTATTTAAGTTTTTTTTTCCTTTTGGAGCTCAAAATGATATGAGATGCAATTCATTGGGGACTATCTAGAGCCCAACCGGCAAAAAATTATTCAAGGAGGATCAAAACGTGAACTGAAATTGAAATTTTGATTTTTTCTACATATTTTTCAAATTTTGGTAGACACGGAAGAATTATGCGATTTAAAAATATTCTTGACCAAATTTAAATTCTTCAAAATGTGTGATTTTTATGGAAGTTATTCAATTTATTGACTAATATGTGAATTAGAAAAATCATTTTCCCACAAATATTGTGAGAGAGAAAACCACCAAACCACGTGAAACTTAAGTAGGTACCAAGAAATCGCGTACTGGTAACTATTCCCTCACGGGATACGCCTGTTCGCGGTTTGCTTTCCATCTATCATCAGTCTCTGACGTGACTAAAATACCAAAAGGGACCGTGACCTTTTCCGAAGTTTTCCCCCTAATTCTGCTCTTTCGAGACGCCCCTCAGCGAAGCACGAACAACCTAAATTCCCTTGTAGAAAGCAATAACATTTATCTTGGCTAAGTTTTCAGCTTACTAACCGCGGTTATTACGTGGTTCGTGCATGTTACGTTCTTTATTATGATTTTGTTACTGCACTGGACGACTTTTTCGTTATTCATGAAGCCCAGGAACTTGAAGCTTACAGAAACTGTTCAAACTTAGTACCGTTGAACTGCTTAAAATATAACACAGCGAAACCTATGCAAAACTTGTATTTATATAAAATAAAGTTCGTATTTTCGTGAAGTGTAATTAACTTAACTGCCAGTAAAAAGTATAATCATTACGGAAGAGAGTTTATACGATGCAGTAGAAATGAGAGTCAAAGCTGGCTCCAGTTCCTCCAGGGCCCTCATTGGCCCTTATGAATTTTCTCTCCACGGCCACGCACATATTATTAACAATCTGGATTTGGAAACATTCACATTTATACTGAAATTTCTGCTGCGGAAACACCAGGAGTTCAAATTCACTCAACAGTCTTCTTTCAGTATTGACTCGACTAGGCCTATTTGCATTTTTCTTTAACCGACGACAGTTATTCATAATTCATTGAATTATAGATTCCATAGTCAATTGATGAAGCCTTGGACGAAATGAAAATACCGCTTTTTCTTCGTTTAATATGCGGGGTGAAGATGATGAGCGGGAATAGATTTCGTTCAGGCTTAGCATCGAGCGGCGGAGGGAAAAGGAAAAATTTAAGTCATAAAAAAAAGCTTTTCCGGGGCAAAACTGAGTTCAAACACCTTGATCGGAGTTTGATGAAATATTTTTTAGAAGCCGCGTAATACAGTCTCATTTCATATTTATTCAACTCTATGGGGAAATATAGTAGACGGTACTCACCTTGGTATCCCTTATCGATCCCTCCGGATAATTGAAGTCAATATTTTATATTCGCTTCCTTTGAACTGCTTTCTTACATAAACATAAAAATGTAGAATATGGTATCGGTTACTTTGTACACCGAGCGAAACGGCTGAGAACTTATATGAATGAAAAATTCCGGTCTCTACACGTTATTTTCCTGTGAAGTCTCAAGACCTAGTTACACGTAGTTTACTTTGAAGGCATACAGCTCAGAACACATTCTTATTTGGTTGTTGGTGTTCAAAAATCCTTTATATCTTTTCGCTTTATCGAGTATGTCGAAGAAGGTTTGCGTCTACGGAGTAGGTAAATACGAACTTGATTGTTTGAGATCGAGTGTCGAAAGGGTAATGGCCGCGGAGGAACTGGGGAAAGTCGACCCGTCATCCAGTAGGTAGGTATATCTATCTACTTCCCATTCACCGAGTAGAGATGCAGATTATGCGGGCCTGCCGCTTCGAGTCTGTCAGAAGGGACTTTCTCTTTCCTTTAAAAGCCCTCAGTGAATATATATGGTGTATTATCCTCATTGCATTACTATATTAATCCGACAAGTGTCAGGTGTGTCAATGGCTCCTTGCAGGGTGAACGTAGAGGCTGCGTTCAAGCCTCTCCTAGGGTGGAAATCTGAAGAGGCTTTCTGGGACCTTTTGTTATAGACCAGGATTCCTTTGATACTTACCTGTTCCAACATAAACAGACTGACATAAATATTATTCATCGTAGAACGCTAGAATTTGGTATACAACCTCATAGTAATTAAGAATCTAATGAACGCTTTATTTAGTACCTACGAATAGTCTTACTTTTTTAAATGTACTACTCAAGTACATAGAAACTAACCACAAATAAAATAATGGGCTATTTTAATCGAAGTGGTTGTAAAAGTACCATCACAATTAGCCCATAATATACAGGGTGGTCCTTAATGAACGTACCACCCTTTAAATTTCGTTGTTTGTGGGGAAATCAAAAAACTTGTCGAAGTAACTCCCCTTATTTTTTTGTAAAGAATTCAGGAAAAATACTTTTGCGCAAAAAAATTGCGCGCAATCGTGCGCAATTGACACTAACTTTGTTTTTTCAAATACGAACCCCCATTTTTTATTGCAGATTTAGATTCTACGTCAAATTTCATGAACATTTTACTTCGACAACTTTTTTTTCCGCTGCGCGAAACGGGCGCCAGGAGCGTTCAAAGTTGCTAAAGTCATCAAAATTGCGCAAAACATGGATTATGGTAAACCCCAAGTGTGGCACATGGCTTTACATTGTTTTTCAGCGCTGATTCACGTGGTGCTGTCAGTTTTTAGATTTAGCTCAGTTTTTTCGATTTCATAAGCTTAATCTACGTCTTTTGGTGAAATATTACAGTTTTTCCGAAGTATCAACTTTGGCAGTAGATTTATTTTCCCCCACCCTTTCGCACCCCGGGCTTGGGACCGGCTAAGGCGGTCAGTTGCTTCTCACGATTAAAGACAAAATAAAGATGATAACGGGTACAGATCAACTTGGAGTTGAAGTTGTAACGTGAGCGGTTAGTAACGTCTCGTCACAAAGTGCAGCAGATAAGCAGTCCGAGAATCGAGAAATCCGAGTTGTTTACCTATCGTGATTCAATCGTATTCAAACGCTTTTGGTACCATAACATTCATGATTTCTCAGAGTATCCTTCTGGGTGCAGGAACCAAGCCACTTTTTTCTTTAAAAAAACGACCATGTTTCTGGCTGTTATTTCGGGTTCATCAAGTCCAATAAAAAAACACCACGTTATTTATTTTTAAGCCCGCCTTAGCCGGTCCCAAGCCCGGGGTGCGAAAGGGTGGGGGAAAATAAATCTACTGCCAAAGTTGATACTTCGGAAAAACTGTAATATTTCACCAAAAGACGTAGATTAAGCTTATGAAATCGAAAAAAACTGAGCTAAATCTAAAAACTGACAGCACCACGTGAATCAGCGCTGAAAAACAATGTAAAGTCATGTGCCACACTTGGGGTTTACCATAATCCATGTTTTGCGCAATTTTGATGACTTTAGCAACTTTGAACGCTCCTGGCGCCCGTTTCGCGCAGCGGAAAAAAAAAGTTGTCGAAGTAAAATGTTCATGAAATTTGACGTAGAATCTAAATCTGCAATAAAAAATGGGGGTTCGTATTTGAAAAAACAAAGTTAGTGTCAATTGCGCGCAATTTTTTTGCGCAAAAGTATTTTTCCTGAATTCTTTACAAAAAAATAAGGGGAGTTACTTCGACAAGTTTTTTGATTTCCCCACAAACAACGAAATTTAAAGGGTGGTACGTTCATTAAGGACCACCCTGTATACAAAAACATTGTTGGTGAATACAAAATGATGATTCTAACTAGTTATTTTTCCATTTAACGATCTTTCGATAGATTTCACAGCTACGGTAAAAAGTAGAGACTAGCAGTTCCATCACTTCTGGATGCGACGGTAATTTAGGAATGAGATGACTCTCCCGTGGCATTCTTTTCTGATAAGCTTTCTCTAAGTCGGGTGACGAGTCAGAAGTGATGCGGCGAGATCAGCCAAGTGGTTCAGTGAAATTTTTCGGGAATAATGATTCGGTGAGCAAGGTAATTTGAATTTCTTGTCCTCTACACATCCTGTCTTGTGGTTGGATCCTGTATCTCCCAAATACTTAATTTTGCATCTAGATGTTTGTTGTTACTGCAAAGAGCGAATAGAAAGGAAGGTAGGCACATGAGTTCATAAAACTGGTACGATATGAAAAGGGTATGAAAAACTTCCAATTCATCCCTGAGCTGTTAACTAAGTTCTTTCTGTTGCTGTTTCTAAGTTCTTTCAGTCCCTTCAAAACTTTTTCTAGCTCCAGAAATACTAAATCGAGTTGAATGCCTGTTCAATGAGTTTCACTTAGGTCAAGTAATTCACATTCATTTAATTAGGACTGAGAACCAGTATTTCAATGGCCCTTTTGATAAAGAGTGCTGTTTGTACCAATATCTGAGTTATACAGTTTAAATTACTTTGAAGTAACTCATGAATTGACATTGTTCGTCGATGTGATTTGACATTCAAGAAACATTGGATTAGTATTCCTGGCCAAAATCTTGCTGTATTCATACTAGTATTCCTAGTAATCCTGCTGGAACCTTTCACCTCTAGAACGAGTCGATTGGTTGATATCTCCAGGGATTCAATTGAAATTTCATATACCTAAGATTTTTTTTATAGAATAATCAACTAGAACATGCATATGCATATACTCAGAGTGCAATGGAGAGTAGGAACACAGTTGTATGATTAATTGTTGCAGAGAGATTTAAATAACTACCCCTAATCCTCTGGAAACATGAGTATAGTGCTATAAACATATAGGATGAGTTAAATTTTCTTGCTTGTGTGTATAGGTACCTATGTACCTTTTTAGCAAATATCGTGTCTTCGAACTCCTTATTTTTATATTTGGACTTGGACGTTATTTCCTTAAGTCCCAATTTATAGATCCTTGTTAGGTTGACACTATTTACTGGATGTTTCAAGTTCTTTCTGTTTCATTATGTTACATTTAATTAACAGCAGCTTTTAGTGATAATTCTGTAATCAGTCACACACACGGATTCCTCATCATTGAAGAAACTTCCTCTTCTCCTGCTCAGTGTTGTTGTTATTCTCTATTACAAACATGCTCCTTTTCTTACCAAAATTAAATCTAAATAACTTTTGGAAACAATTTGAATGAGATCAGGCAATACACAAGAGATCAGAACATAACCAAAATAAAATATAATATAATCATTATAATAACATTTATATCATAACATAGTCAGGCCAATCCCTCTTTTTTATCCCTTTCCGACCTTCTAGGAAAACAAGTATTACTCGTGCTATGCTCTTCCTTTGTTGTTAGCATCATCCCCTGGCCATTTTTTAAAAATTTTTACATTACGACTGTACTTGTGACCATTATCAGTTCTTACTAAACAAGACCTATGCTGATCCTTAACCCTAATAACAGAAGTTTAACACCTTAACTACATTTTATCCCCAACAACAAACTCAGTTTTGCAAACTATATATACAAACTACGAGATATACAAACTTCGCAGTTTGATCGTATCCCTTCTTCTAGTGTTCAGATTTGCAAGCATCTTGTCATGCACATCAACAGTCGAGGGCCACAAATTCTCCGTGAAAATGGGAAACTTTGTGCGTAACTCTCGGTTTTGGATGAGATGAGCTGGAGACACTCGAACTCCAGAAATTGGAGTAGCTCGGTACGCCAGAAGTGCCAAAAGTAGGTCTTGATTACCAAATTAACATTTCTTCAAAATTTCTGACTGCGTCATGTTTTATTATGGTATTCTAATTTAAATGAATAACAGCTTTTACTGATAATTTTGTAATTAGTCACACACAAGGATTCCTTCTGATTGAGAAAACTTCCTCTTGTGACGATCCTACTTTTTTATAAGGGACAATCCAATTGGTTTGTTCCCGATTTGTTGGAGCTACGCCTTTAGGGATATCCGATTCATAGAGATATGAATTGATATTCTCTTCAGGCCGGCTGATTAATCTAATCACTGGTTTGAAGGGGTAGGGTCGTCACACCCTCCTCTGACTAACTTATGAACAATTAGGTGAATTTCATTCTGAAATTCAACCTATATTGTTACACTCTTCACCTTCTAAGTGCTGTTGTTGTGATCTACTATAAACACTTTCAATTTCGATTCATCTTGATAATATATTGTGCAAGAAAACCACTGATTGGCTCAAATATTAGGAGTGTAATTTCTCTTGAAGATAAAAATCACAACAACCATCTTTTTCAATATAACAACTAACAAACTTTGAACAAAAACATGTGTCCAGGGACTGCAGTTACACTACAATATATGTTATGGTGGGTTCCTCCTCCCGAAGCTGACCTTCCTCTTCGTCGGAAGACATGGTATTTGCAAAGGAACAACACTTCCGAATTATAAACTAATTTTATTACCTAAAGAAACTGTACTATTTCAGAAACGGAACTCAGTATTTACAGTATTTACTACAAATTTGATATCAAAATAATCACATGACACCTCGAAGGTTCACACTCAAGCAAGCTACAACAGCTGTTCGAACAGAACTAGAGGAGAGCTTAACAGGTGCTCTTCTCTCAATAGTTTCAAAACCTGTCACGAGGGGATTTTTGAGCAGCTAGTGACGACACTACTGCGTTTCTCTAGTTTAAAATAATAACGATTGTTTAAAATAACAATGTTTGAGTCTTCGTTTTCATCCATCCATCACATATAAATAAGTATAGACCACTATAATTACTGGTTACGTTTTAAGCCCTTATAGTTTATGTTTCACTTTAACTTACGACTACGAGAAAACAATCGGAAACTTCCGTCTTTTCCAGGGTCGTGCTGAGGAAAAGGACCAACTCCGACGACTGGAAAGACGTGCTGGCAGCTGGAGGCCCTCACAGCAGCGGAGGTTCCAACCAAATCCTCCTTGAGCTGAATGTCGGCGACCAAACCGGACTCTGGCTCAAAGAAGGAACTCTGGCCCCAGAACCCATCCCATCCACCACCTTCACCGCCTTCAGAATCGCTAAAAAATAACCCGAAACAAAAATTCCCCCTCGATCGAAAAAATTGTTGTAGTTTTTTCTTTAATAGCCATTTCAAACATTCCCTTTTAAAACATCTTGTCCGTCCTTTTGTTCTACTTCCTATCCTGTTTCTTTTTAGCACGACAGAATCCAAAATTTACCGCGCCCTCTTTTAAAGTCAAAACCGTCTCTCACGTTCCTCTAAATTTCGACAATTTCCGTGATATATTCGTTTTTTTTTCAAAAAAATCGACGTTATTTCTTTTTTTATAGAATATTTCATAACAACTAAATTCTTTATTACACGGCAATTGGTTTATTTCTCCGGCTCCAAATCGTATGGCCTTTGACAATAAATAACCGATAATTACGGGTTATTTATAGTCGAAGCCGTCTGGCACCTCAGCGTTACGCTAAATCTATTGTCCACAGAGAAACATGCGGCCATCATCGGCATTTCTATGGTTTTGTTGAATGCAAGTTCGGGATAATTCTACCGGAATTTCCAAATTCCCAACCTTTCGCGATTTTATTACGGTTGTTCCTCGCTAAATTGTCCATCCCTTTCCAAAAAGTTAATATTTCTGTCTCTTTCTTAAATATCTGTGATCTTTCAGAGTCTCCATTATTTTGAGAAATGTGGCCATCATCAATAAAGGTACAATAAACTATTGGATGCCACGATTTACTCAACATAATGGAAACAACTCTTAACCAAATTTCTTCAAATTTCTGCTAACTTCGTCTTCGCTAACATTTTCGATTTCCTACTTACCGCATGCTGTTTCTCATCTTTCATCTGTGCTCTTTCCGTTCTACTAATTTATTCCTCTTCTTATGATCCGCATGTCTTTCAATTTCTTCTTTATTCTGTCGCATGTTTTATAATATCGTGTTTTTTACCTCTGAAGATCATTGTTGATTCTATTTGTTTATTTTTTTAATACTGTGAATGTCAAAATTTTGGTTCAAACTGTATTTTCACTCTTCTTTCACTCTGTACATTGAAAATCCACTCACACACGTAATTTTGTTTTCTCTAGTCAATTTTACTCTTGCAATTTCACCTTTTGCCTCAAATTTTCTTCTTGCTTTTTCTTTTCTATCTGAATTTCGCTTGTGTTAAAAAAGTCTCTATGTTGTGTTCAAGTCTTCTTTTTCTGTTAAATAGAAACCTCTTCAGTAGTTGATTGTGTAAAGAAAACCTCTTGCTGAATGTGATGCGATGTCATTTTTTCCTAACTTTCACCATGTGTTTTTGCCTCCTCGTTTTCATTTTCTGTACTTCACTTAACATTCCTTCAATATTAATTGTGGTTTCGTTAGGTTTTTACCGTCTACTATTCGGCAATGGAGTTTCCGATTAATCCAAAGATAATTGTGCCTAAAAATTAACGCGCATTTGCCTTAATTTTTACACATTTTATTATCTTTACGGTCTACCTACCCACTGCATGTGTGTTACTTAATGTTTTCGGGTTTATTTACTTATCTACCCACGCTATTTTCACTTGAGCCACAAATTTTTTTCTCTTATCTCATACTTTTCAAGATAATTCACTCTTACGGCATGTAAGGGGCTTTAAGACGCATGGCTGCAAGTTGGATTTTAATCAACTTTTTGTTCTTATCGAACCGTAGAACCTACTCATACAACTTGTAGTACGAAAACGCACTGTTGAACAAATAATTACACACTTACCTACCAAAATCTGCAAAACTGGTGAACTCAAATTAACACAATTCGATCGCGTTAAATTTATTATTAACAATGTTTGCGCTAGAATAGTGCGACGAAATGTCCATTACATGATGTATATACTCGTAGCTGTACTTATCATGCTTGGCGATTTGTTCTTCCTGTAATGATATTTTTCTCAAATTCCACAAGTTCTTCCACACCTCGCTTATTTGTAGTTTTATAGACGTACTCCTCTAACAATGAGCGTGTACTTGTGTAATAGTCTACTCTTATTGGTGCCTGTTTTATGATTTCATCTCATCTGTCTCGTGGTTCGTTGCCTAGACTTTTTCGAGGTTGTATGGCGAAAAAAAATCAATAAGTAAATATAGCTATGTACAAAAATTAGTTCGAATAATAACTGACCTAACTATTGTATGGTACCTCTTTAGTGCATGATATTTGTCGTTAGGTATTCTTCGGAGAACTATGCCTCACTCGTGAGCGTGCATAATTTGGAACTAATTTTCTTTTCACTTACATGCACTCGTCCGTTATTGTCCTCCGATGTATTCTTCCCTTCACAACTAGAGAATGGTAATAAGTGTATCTACTTCAGGCAACACAGCTAATCTTCATACACGCTGATTACAAGAGCCATTATTGTTTACCTACTCAATTTTTCTCGTATTTCTACTATTCCCATCGATTCAAATTATGTTTTAATCTTTACGTTTTTTGACTCTTTCAACATGGTTTTGTACTCGTGGCTAACTTTCCGTTCTCCTCTCGATATAAATACCTTTTCCTTCTTCTAACTCAGCCTCTAATTCAATTAATATTATTTTATAATCTCATTCTTCTCTCTGTTCCTCAAATCGATTCTATTTCTGTTCTTCCCTATCCTTTCTATACATATTATCTATTCTTAAAAACCTATTTTCTCTTTTCTCTGTTTTCCAACTCTTCACTGTATTCTATTAATCAATCCTTCCAATATTTCATTTTACGGGTATATAGTCCTTTTCATTAATTTTATCCTTTTATATTTTCTATTCCACTGCCTACTATATTGTTTTCTCTTGTTTTTCTATTTTTTAAAGTTTAACCCCTACTTCACCGCCAATTTTAGTTACTCTCTATACCTTCTATACCTATCTGCTATTCGAATCTTTCTTTCACTTTCTTCCTCGTTAATATTTCTATCAGCCTTTTCTCCTAAGCCATTCTTCACTTCCACTATTCCATTCTTTTCTCTTCTTCTATTCCCAGGAAGCCTATACCTACATTGTTAATAGTTGAATCTTTAATTATTCCAATTTGACATTTATCTATTTCTACGCTCCTTCAATCGAAATTCAATTTGAATACTCTTTCGAGAAATCGTAATTTTGCTACCTTTATTGCTTTTCCTCATAATTTGTTGCTAATTCCCACTGCAGTTTTATTATTTTTAGTCTCTGATCTTCAATATTTTATTAATCTACTTATCACAATTATTCAATTTCCTCGCCAATCAACTCCCTAAACTCTGTATTCTCTTACTACACTCACTCTTCGTTACTTACCCTCAATTTGACCTCTTCGAAATAACCAATATCTACCTAATATTTCTTGATTCCATGTTATTCATTATTTTCCTTTTCCATAGTTTCTTCTTATTTCCTATATATTTTCTTTTTCTTATATTCTTGTACCAATTTCCTTTTCTCAACTTCCTAGTAGGCAATCATCTTTCTTTTTCTTGTTTTCTCATTCTTGTTGTTTTTCTCTTCTTGTTTTTTCTCTCTCTTTTCTTTCTCTTTCTTTTTATCTTCTTGTGTTTCTCTTTCTTCTTTCTTTTCTTTCTTCTTGTGTTTCTCTTTCTTCTTTCTTTTCTTTCTTCTTGTGTTTCTCTTTCTTCTTTCTTTTCTTTCTTCTTGTGTTTCTCTTTCTTCTTTCTTTTCTTTCTTCTTGTGTTTCTCTTTCTTCTTTCTTTTTATCTTCTTGTGTTTCTCTTTCTTCTATCTTTTCTTTCTTCTTGTGTTTCTCTTTCTTCTTTCTTCTTGTGTTTCTCTTTCTTCTATCTTCTCTTTCTTCTTGTGTTTCTCTTTCTTCTTTCTTCTTGTGTTTCTCTTTCTTCTTTCTTTTCTTTTTCTTCTTGTTTTCCTTTTTTCTACACTTTCTTTTACTTTCCTTTTTCTTTCCTCTTGCTACTTCTTTTTTTCCTTTATCTTACACTTCTGTTTTTCTCCTCTCTTCTTATTTTTCTTCCTACTTTCTATTTCTTTTTTCTCTATCTACAATACGTTTATTTAATGTCCTTACTGTCCTATCTTACGTCTCTTACTTCACTTACCACCCTTGTTTCGTTTCAAAATTTTAGTTAACTTCTTCTTTCTACATTTCTTTTTCTTTTCTCTCCTTTTCTGATTTTCTCGCTCCTTTTTCTGCCATCTTCGTTTTCCCAACTCTTTTCTTTCTACACTCTTTTTGGTAAATTTTTTTCCAACTTATCTAATTTTTTCTTTTCCAATAATTTTTTCTTTTTCAACTTACTAACTTTTCAGTCTTTCCTCTGGTAGGTCATTTTTTCTTCGGTCTTTTCTTTTAACTCTTACATCTTTTCCCGCTTCCTATATTTTCTTTATATTCTGCAATTTGATTTTCTGATTTTTCTTATCTTTTATACCCTTTTTACTTTACTATTGTCTCTCATTTATCATTTTATTGCTCTCCTTATATTTCATTTTGATTTTTCTTTCGTTTTTCACTAATTTAATTTCTTATTCACTTCTCTCTTATTTAATTTTCTAATGTGATTCATTATCTATTTCAACATTGTCTTCGTCAATTACCTTTCCATCTCCATTCAGAAGCTTAGATAATCTATTTTGGCATGATTTCTTACATTTGTTTGTTAATAACGTTCTTAGATAGCTTCCGAATTGATTCCTTTCCCACTGTATAATAATATACTCCTACCAACTACATTTTTGGTGCTTAGGTACCTACTTACCTACCTTTTTCTCTTCTCTACTACCTACCTATATCTGCAATCTGCAAGTAGGTATCGCGAGCGTTTACAGGTATCTTCGGTATTCGCCAGTAACTATAAATAGGTACAACTGCTTTATTCTATCTCATTTTACCTTCCACGATTTACTATTCTCTACGTTTGTCTTTCCTCTAGTATCTATTTCTTCTCTATCCTCTTCTCTTCTACTTTCAATCACTGTCTAGTATACAACAAATTCACTTCATTCTTCCACTTTTCAAGTCCTCTGTTCCTCTTCTAAAATCTTGTATCATCTGTTACTGAAAGGGTTTCTATCTCTACTCACTGTGATTTACACTTCCATACTACCTAATTGAAAATCTTCTCTCTCAGCTCTTGTTACCCTCTTTCTTTCTTCTTCCACAATCTTTCTTCAAATGTCGTTGTAAACTCCTCCTTTCTTATCTATTTCTTCTTCAGTACAACTCCGCTTTCTCCACTATTTATCAACGCTTTCTCTTCTTCATTCTACCTATTAATTTTTATATAGTCAATCTCTTCCCTTTCGACCTACCTATATTTTCTTGATCTCTCTTTCACTCTCCTCTTTCTTCTTCATCGTTCTCCTCTTTTTTTCTTTCTACTCTATCATGTCTTTTCTACTTTTTTACTTCTTCTTCTTGTGACTTACTTTCTTTCCCTATTTTTATACACCAACTTAACTCTCAATAATCCTACCCTCCTCAATTCACTCTTCTTATTTTTCAATTAAACAATCTCAGCTCAAAGATCTGTCAAGAGCTCCATCTCTTTTGCTTTTTGTTTCAACTCAGGTGCTTGGAAGTCTCTTAATTTTACCCCATTTGTTCGTTATTTTACCTAAATATTAATTACTTATAGTTTTTCTTCATTCTTTCAATCAATTCATTCCAAATTAGATACTCTTTTAAATTTATTTTCTACCATTTACTTTTCTAACCTCTATTTCACCATCCTTCTTTTCGTCTTACTGTGAAAGTAGTAACTCAACCATAACCTCCTTTAAAATATCGAGTATTTACTACCTTTGATTGTAAACTCTTATTTATCTTCATCTTCACAATTTACCTACTAACTAGTTGATTCTCCCTACCTTGTTTTAGTTCTCTTCAAGTCCTTAAGGTTTTCTCAACCAGATTTTCTCTCATTCTTTCAATAGAAAACTCTTCAACCCTTTTGAATAATTGAGCGTTGTTCTTAATAGTACTCAATATTTTACGAATTTTTTATCTTTCCCTAATCTGCCTTAACCTCGCCTGTGCAGTACTTACGTACCTACCGACCGATCTTTGATTTTATACATAACTACTTGCGTTATTACGCTGTAATCAGCATACAGCGCAGCTCGTTTGAGTTGGCACTCATCTTCCTGGTAAGTTTATTACGAGAATTTCAAATTTATGTTCAGCAATTCATATCCCTACGTTTCGCCTTTTGAGTTGTTCGATCTTTCTTCTCTTTCTCTAACCCTCTGCTCAACTTTCTTTTCATATACTTCGTTTTCCTATCTGTTCAGGATTATTATAATACATCGAGATCTTCACTCTTAAATAGTCGACTTTCTTCCGCGGTTCCAACAAACTGATAGGCTATCTACACTCTGTACTTCTTATCACAATCTATGTTCTGTCTCTATCTTTGCTCTCTCTCTCTCTTACAATCTTTCGTTTTAACCTTTTCTCGAACAACTCAAAAGGCGGTAGTAGACACAAACTTGATAGGTGTTTTTATATAGTTTTACTATTGGTGGGTATGTTAGGTACTGCGTTGGGAGGTAGGTTTACTAATTTAAAAAATTTCTTCAATTTTGATTACTTTCTCAGATTGAGCCGTTTTCGCTCAGATTGAGCCGTTTTCGCTCAGATAACTTGGTATTTTTTATGGGCTTATTTCTTGCACGCTCCTTTGCCTAGAGGATTTTTATTATATTTTTCTGTCCGTCGACTCATTTTGATTTTTTTCAAGTTCATAGAAGAAGTTTAGTTGCCTTACTGCTCAAACACCATAAAATGCATTCCTTCATCTTAAAAATACCTTGACATGTTTAAAATTTAGCTTTCAAAAACCTACGATGTTGTGTAGTACTCACCAAGATACCCAGAATTCCCACTTTTTCTACCAATGTTCACCTATTCTTCTCCGAGTATCGGTTCTTTCCTTCTTCTTCCAACTCCCGACTACAATTAATTTTAATAATACGTACTATCTTATTTCGTTCTTTCTATAATACCTGAGTACTGTTTTTCATATTCCCCATCTTTCTCTTTCAATACACTACCATTTTTTCTCTCTTAGATTGGTAGGTAACTCTTTCTTACCAACTAACAATACCCCACATTGTTTTCCTATATAAGTTGGGTTCTGGAATTCTTTCCTTCTCCATTCTGTTACCTGCATCGAGAAGGAAATATTGCATAATTCAAACATGGATCTACCATACCTAGGTTCCTTGCGGGAAGCATGTTCTTTTTTAAACTTCTCTATTGTAAAATAACTCCATTCACGTAACTGGGTGTCTCATCAATATTACCATTTCGAAATATCTTCGAGTTTTGGTTGTTTTGCTATCTTTCAATTAACAGCGTGCTTGGTAACCACCTTTGGACACGTAGGTACTAAGTAGTACCTACTTAGAATATTTTTTATTCCATTTTCCAAATTTTACCTGTCTGTCAAAATTATTGCTAATGTACTATTCGAGTTAAGACTTTCATCATCCTCGTTTCGTAGATAAGGACTTGTTCTATATCGTTTGGCTGTAATGTACGCTTTTTAATAATAGTTTTTATCTAGGTACCAACCTACTAAAACAATATGGTGCTTTGTAAGTACGAGTAGTTGAACCTACACTGAAAGGTACATACAATATTTAGGTACCTACCTTCTTGTAATTTTTGCACGTAAGTCATCTTGATATTTTATGTACCTACCTTCTCGAATGAATCTTCTCATGCCGACCCCTTCCTCACGCCCTTGCCCCTTCCCACATCCTAAAGAAGATTGACACCAACATTGGGGAAACCCTGTCTTCTGAACTGAACAACAAAGGTGCAAGCAAAATCAGATATACCTCAGATATACCTAACTACTCAGACTAATCAGACATGCCTATTCGAGTATCGCATTTTCACGTCAAATCGGGGGTTTTACACACCAATTTGGAGATTTAACACAACAAATATGAGGTTTTTCCATTTTAAGTTGGAGATTTTTCATTTCAAATGGGAGGTTTTACACATCAATTTGTAGATTTTAAATTGGAGGTTTTTCATTTAAAACGGGAGGTTTTACACATAAATTTGGAGGTTTTTTTATTTGAAATAGGAGGTTTTTGATTTCAAGTCGGAGGTTTTAAACATCAAATTTTAGGTTTTTCATTTCAAATCGGAAGGTTTTACTCATCAATTTGGAGATTTGTTAAATCTTAAATCGGAGGTTTTTTCCTTTCAAGTTGGAGGTTTTTTATTTGAAATGGAAGGTATTCCATTTCAATTTAGAGGTTTTAAAAATCAAATTGGAGGTTTTTCATTTCAAATGGGAGGTTTTACGCATCAATTTGGAGGTTTTTAAAATTTGAAATGAGAGGTTTTCCATTTCAATTTAGAAGTTTTACACTTCAATTTGGAGGTATCTTTATTTGAAATGGGCGGTTTTCCATTTCAATTTGGGGGTTTTTCATTTTAAATTGGAGGTTTTACACATCAATTTTGATATTTGTTGAATCTTAAATTGGAGGTTTTTCCTTACAAGTTGGAGGCTTATAATTTGAAATGGAAGGTTTTCCTTTTCAATTTGGAGGTTTTAAAAATCAAAGTGGAGGTTTTTTATTCCAAATGGGAGGTTTTACACATCAATTCTGGAGGTTTTTTTAAAATTTGAAATGGTAGGTTTTTTATTCCAAATGGGAGGTTTTACACATCAATTCGGAGGTATTACACTTCAATTGGAGGTTTCTTCATTTGAAATGGGAGGTTTTCCATTTCAATTTGGAGGTTTTTCATTTTAAATTGGAGGTTTTACACATCAATTTTGATATTTGTTGAATCTTAAATTGGAGGTTTTTCCTTACAAGTTGGAGGCTTATAATTTGAAATGGAAGGTTTTCCTTTTCAATTTGGAGGTTTTAAAAATCAAAGTGGAGGTTTTTCATTCCAAATGGGAGGTTTTACACATCAATTCTGGAGGTTTTTTTAAAATTTGAAATGATAGGTTTTTTATTCCAAATGGGAGGTTTTACACATCAATTCGGAGGTATTACACTTCAATTGGAGGTTTTCCATTTCAATTTGGAGGTTTTTCATTTTAAATTAGAGGTTTTACACATCAATTTTGAGATTTAACACATCGAATTGGAGGCTTTCCCTTTCAAGTTGGAGGTTTTTTTTATTTGAAATGGAAGGTTTTCCCTTTCAAGTTGGAGGTTTTTTTTATTTGAAATGGAAGGTTTTCCATTTCAATTTGGAGGTTTTAAACATTAAATTGGAGGTTTTTCATTTCAAATAGGAGGTTTTGAACTTCAATTTGGAGGTTTTTAAATTTGTAATGGGAGGTTTTCAATTTGGAGGTTTTTAATTTTAAATTGGAGGATTTACACATCAACTTGGAGATTTTACACATCAATTTGGAGGTTTTTCATTGCAAATGGGAGGGTTTTACATTTCAATGGGCAAAAAGTTGGAGTATAGAGGTTTTCAATGGTGCTGAATCCAAATTTAAGGTCAAAAACCCAAATTTACGACCCACCGAAATACCCCATTGGAGGCTTTACCCATCAATTTGGAGGTTCTGCTTTCAAGTAGGAGGTTTTACACATCAATTTGGAGGATGACAGAAATACTTAATTTAAATCTGAGAACGCAATAGCAACAAATCAAGGCGTGAAACGTAACATTCAACAGACATGCAGTGCCGTCCTTAGAAAATACGAGGCCTGGAGCAAAACATTTTTGCGAGGCCTTTTTTAACTATGGTTACCGGGGGGGGGGGTTCCGGAAAATATTTTTCAAGCTATACTTGCAAAGTCGTAATTGTAAGCTTTTTGATAAACAAAACGTTTATCTCTTACACTCTAAAAGGGGGAGGGGTGGTGCAAAACACCCATTTCAGGTTGGTATGTTTAGAGTAATTTCGTTTCAGGTTTCAGGTAAAAAAAACAATAGGAATCTCAGAAAATTAAGCTAGAAAAATCAAAACAAAGTTTATTCTTTAAGTAATGCTTAAACAGTGCTTGTTAATGTTAAACATAGTAATTTTTGTCAAACAATAAATTCATTAGAAAAAACGAAATGTCTTCTTTCTTGCTTTTTATTAAATCAAATAGTAAATTATAATAAACATATACATTATAGTAAATACTTATTTAATATTGACGTTCCATATCTTTTTAGATGTTCATATCTTCGGCGGAGAAAAAGATGAGAAATGTAGAAGTTATTGCTGTGGCACACAGGCAGACACAGAACCAAAATTGTTCAGGAAGGGCTGAAACGTAAATCACGAGTGGAAATTTTGATTTTGGAGAACATTTCTTTTTCAACCTTGAAAAGTGAAACCAAAGCTTCCGCTAGGTACCTTGGTTGACTCGGAAGCAAAAGTGAAGTTATTGCAATGTTATCTAACAATTTACTTTACAATCACTTTGGGTAAAAACGGTACGAGGTTAACCCGACATCGATAAGAGAAATTTAATCGAAATAAATTGCATAATGATTTTGGGTTATGCCCGAGACATGGGATTGCACAGAGACAGACAAGAGTTTCTCAGAAAGTTAAAATTCGAATCTAAACCCTGATGGTGGCTTACATGTCTTTGACCTGTCGCTCGAATACAAAGCCATCTGTTATGGTCATCTTTTATGGCTTTTATGGGAAGCAAATTAAATATTACGTACCTACACATTTTGGTTTATTATTTTCAATAATGAACCTTTGGAATCATCCAAGGAATTTTTACCCCCCTCAAAATTCGTTGGTTTAGGGGAATTTCGTTTTCAATAATTTGAACATTTGAAACTGAACAAATTTTAACATTTGAATTCAAACAAATTTGTGTCAATAATCGACCAAAACCGTTGAAATTTTCAAAAGTTTTCGAAAACTCTTTAAATGAAGGTTTCGTTTTTTCACCAATTTTAACTCGTTTTTTCACCATCTTAGATGTCGGTCTATCGGCGCGAGTATGACTCACCGGCGCGGGCGAGCGCGAGGCTAGGGTTCGGTCATTTTGCCGCCGCGCCGCTATAAAACGATGTTTCGCATTGCTTTCTTCAAGTCACTAATATCTTGTTCGTTTTTGTTTTATCTATCCAACAATCTAATTATATAAAACGCCAACCGTACGTACGTACGTATGCACGGAGGGGTCGTGGCAGAGGGAGAGTTGTAGGCTGGAGGGGTTGGGGGCGGGAGGAGTCGGAGGCGAGAGGAGTCGGAGGGGTTGGGGGCGGGAGGAGTCGGAGGCGAGAGGAGTCGGAGGGGTTGGGGGCGGGAGGAGTCGGAGGCGAGAGGAGTCGGAGGGGTTGGGGCGGGAAGGGTCGGGGGCGAGAGGAGTCGGAGGGGTTGGGGGCGGGAGGAGTCGGAGGCGAGAGGAGTCGGAGGGGTTGGGGGCGGGAGGAGTCGGAGGGAGTTGGTGGCGGGAGGAGAGTCGGAGGAATAGTCTTTGCCTGCTTTTAGTAGGCTTTTCAGCTAGTTGAAAATATTGCGAGGCCTTCCTCAGCGCGAGGCCTGGAGCGGCCGCTCCACTCGCTCCACCCTAAGGACGGCACTGCAGACATGAATGAATGTAATGAACAGAAAGGAATGACATTTGGAAGAGATGGATGGAATGTCTTCGCTGTGTTGCACGGATTAGGTATTTCCAGAAGTACTGGGTTCTTCCGCCATCTATCGTCGAGGCGGTTTAAAATGAATGTGAAATGAACCATTTCCGTCATCCTCCAATTTGAAACGGAAAATCTCCAAATTTGACGTGAAAATGCTATATGTATATTTATAATACATCAACTTACTTCATACTTGTATTGTTGTCTCTCTTTCAACCCTCCTTAAAACTAAAATTTTGACGTATTCCAGGACATTTGTCGTCGGAATTCAACACATCCTCGGCTGCTATTGGACTCATACCAGTCCCACCTGCATCGAATACCGACTTCAACTCCTCCGGAAAAACAAGACAGCAGATTTTGGGCTCTTTTGAAGACATTGTGAATGATTGCAGCGAAGACGTGAAGAAAACTTCGAATCAGCTGGAAGTTGTGTGTAGTTTCATCAGGTAGGTAGGTACATATCTGGGTACCTACCTGTCAAGTAATTCTACGTTAGAATGTGAAGAAGCTTCTTTCTATTGTACTCTATGAACTCTTTTCTTCAAAAAGGTTGAATTTGAAACCAATGTGTGACTTTGAAGACAATAAGTTGGACACCTTCTTAATTCATAACTTCTCATCCCTATTCTTTACCTGAGTTCACATCTTATTTTCCTTTCACATCTACTCTTTGACTTCAAGACTTCCAATCGTTGCCTACCTGTTTCATGAAAGAACACCTTCTTACTCACCTGCTTTCATAAATTTACTCCCACATCTCTGATTTTCTCATTTTCGTAAATCTATTCTGTATCGTTCGCCTTCTTAATTATTCTTCATTATTTTCATTTATTCGCTCATTTCACTATCTTTCTAACTCTATTCTTTATCCTACGTCTTCCTAAATTATTCTTCGTTATTTTCCTATCTCTTTTCTCGTTTCTCATTTCCGTCATCTCAACTTCTACTTTTTCTTCACCTCTGTGCTCTTTCTTAAATGCACTTTAAAACTCCCACCTCTACTTATCTAATCTTCGATTCCACCTTCTATTTCACAACTATGTATTCTTCAGTTACTTTGTACACCAGTACCTATCTATTTTCTATTCTATAACACTATTTCTTCATTCTTCTCTTCACCTTCTTTCTATTCTTCAGTAGCAACTTTTTTGGTTCTTTCTATTTTTAATTTTACTATTCAATTCACAGTTGTTTCTTTTATTCTTTTTCTCTATTTCTCCACTTGCATCCTGCTAACTCTTCTATTGTTTCATTAAGTGTTCTTCAGTTATCTTCAATATTCTTCTTCTTACGAATCAATTAACTCTTTCCCTATTTTTCATCTCACTTTTATGACTTTCTTTTATCCTACCTGATCAAGTATTTCCCTCTTTTTCCTACCTACCTTCTTCCTCCTACTACGACTTCTTCGTTTTTTCTCTGTTTCTTCGTCGTATATTCTGTGTTTACTCTTCTTTCTGTGACTCAATTCATTGTTCGTCCATTCCTATCTGATTAATTCTTTATGTGTTCCCCGCTATCTAACATCTCTTCTATTCCTCAGTTTCCTCCAATATTGCAAAATTCTATAACTCTATCTACTCTTTCACCATTCTTTATGTACTCTCTTGATTTTCCCCTTCTCTATTTTCTTTATCTCTTATTCTTTTTTTTAAATTTCACAACAAACCTACTTCCTGCTATCCATCTCTTACATTCCATCAAATTTTTCGTTTCTTCCAATATTCTCACTTCACTCTTCTTCCATTCTTTATCTCACTGAGATGGTTTCCTTACTTTGTTCTGACTGCCTTACTCCTTTCTCTAATTAGGTACTTCCAACTGCCTCTTCTATTCTTTCACTTCTTCTGTTTCTTCCAACATTCTTCACTCTATAACCTTTTTCGCACTTTTTCTGTTATTCCTTATAATCTTTTATGTTTCTTCCTCCTATCTGATCTATTTTTTTGAACCTTTCACTACAACTTCTTCTTTGTATTCATTCGTCATTTCAATATTTCTTTTTTCTTCATTTCACTCTTATGGTCTCCTTACTTTCTTCTTACTGCCTTACTCCTTTCTCTATTCTGTCATTAGGTACTTCCGACTGTCTCTTCTATTCTTACACTTCTTCTATTTCTTACACTATTCTTCATTCTATAACCCTCTACACTCTTTTTCTGTTCTTCCTTGTAATCTTTTATTTTTCTTCCTCCTATCCGATTCATTTTTTGTACCTTTCACTACCTCCAATAACTTCTATTCTTTCTCCATTTCAATATTTCCATCTTCTTGATTTTACTCTTACAGTTTCCTTTCTTTCTTCCATTATTTTTTTCTATATTCTGCCATTAGATACCTACCTATCTACTTCCAACGGCCTCTTCTATTCTTTCAGTTCTTCTGTTTCTTCCAATATTCTTCATTCTATAACCCACCAAACTCTTTTTCTATTCTTCCTTGTAATCTTTTATTTTTCTTCCTCCTATCCGATTCATTTTTTCCTACCTTTCACTACCTCCAATAACTTCTGTTCTTTCTTCATTTCAATATTTCCATCTTCTTGATTTTACTCTTACAATTTCCTTTCTTTTTTCTATTATTTTTTCTATATTCTGCCATTAGGTTCCTATCTACTTCTAACTGCCTCTTCTATTCTTTCACTTCCTCTGGTACTTCCAATATTCTTCATTAGATAAACTTAAAATCTTTTGTCTTCTTCCTATCAGATCTACTTTCCTGTACTTTCCTTAAAATCTTTTGTCTTCTTCCTATCAGATCTACTTTCCTGTACTTTCCTTAAAATCTTTTGTCTTCTTCCTATCAGATCTACTTTCCTGTATTTTTCACTATAACTTCTATTCCTTCTTCATTTCAATATTTCTCTTTTTTTCATTTCACTCTTATGGCTTCTTTCCTACTTCCTACTATCTCTTTTATTCTTTCCCTTCTTCTATTTCTTCCAATGTTCTCCATCCTATAACCTCTCTTCACTCTTTCTCTATTCTCCCTTCTACACTTTAATTTGTCTCCTTCCTATCTGATCTATTTTTCTGAACTCTTACCTGTTTTTCTGATCATTCCTGTATCTTCTTTATCTACAATATGATATATTTTTCTCTTCCTCTTAAAACATCAAGTTTGTCTGTATAACTTTTATTCTTTCTTCACTTCAATATTTCTCCGTTTTTTCTTTTCACTCTTATGGTTGCTTCCTTTCCTTCTACCATGTATTTCTCTATTCTGCCTGTACCTACCTTTCTACTTCCAACTATCTCTTCTATTCTTTCACTTCTTCAAATATTCTCCTTCCTATTACCCTATTCACTCTTTCTCTATTCTCCCTTCTACACTTTAATTTTTCTTCTTCCTATCTCGTCTATTTTTCTGTACTCTTACCCATTTTTCCGATCATTCCTGTATCTTCTTTATCTACAATATGATCTATTTTTCTGTTCCTCTTATAACATCAATTTTGTCTGTATAACTTCTTTTCTTCGTTTCTTTTTGATTTATTTTTCTGTATCTCCTATAACTTCTATTCTCTCTTCACTTCAATATTTCTCGTTTTTTTAAAAAATATATTTCAATCTTATGGTTTCCTTTCTTTCCTTCTATTATGTTTTTCTCTATTCTGCCATCAGGTACCTTCCTACGTCCAACTGTCTGTTCTAATCTTTCACTTCTTCTATTTCTTCCAATATTCTCTTTCCTAATACCCTCTTCACTCTTTCTCTCTTATCCCTTTTAGACGTAATTTATCTTCCTTCCTATCTGATCTACTTTTCTGAACCCCTAACTATTTATTCCATTCCATAACACACTTCACTCTTTCTCTATACCCCCTTTTACTCTTTTATTTGTCTTCCTTCCTCTCTGAACTATTTTTCTGTACTCTTCCTATAACTGCGATTTTCTTCCCTTTCCTCTTATTACTTTTTCTCTATTTTGCCAAAAGGCTCTCTATACTTCCAGCTATCTCTTCTATCCTTTCACTTCTTCTAGTTCTTTCAATATTCTCCATTCTATAACACACTTCACTCTTTCTCTATCCCCCTTTCACTCTTTTATTTGTCTTCCTTCCTCTCTGATCTATTTTCTGTACTCTTCCTATAACTTCTTTTTCCACTTCAATCTTTCTCTTTTCCTCATCTCACTCTTGTAATTTTCTTCCTTTCCTCTTATTACTTTTTCTATTTTCTACCAAAAGGCTCTCTCTACTTCCAGCTGTCTCTTCTATTCTTTCATTTCTTCTATTTCTTCCAATATTCTCCATTCTATAACACACTTCACTCTTTCTCTATACCCCCTTTTACTATTTTATTTGTCTTCCCTCCTATCTGATCTATTTTCTGTACTCTTCCTATAACTTCTTTCTTAACTTCAATCTCTCTCTTTTCTTCACCCCACTCTTATGATTTTTTTCCTTTCCTCATTACTTTTTCTATATTCTACCAAAAGGCCCTCTATACTTCCAGCTATCTATTCTTTCACTTCTTCTGTGTCTTCTAATATTCTTCATTTTACAGCCCACTCCACTCTTTCTCTACTCGTCCTTTCCTCTTATTACTTTTTTCTATATTATACCAAAAGGCTCTCTATACTTCCAGCTATCTCTTCTATTCTTTCACTTCTATTTCTTCCAATATTCATCATTCTATAACACACTTCACTCTTTCTCTATTCTCTCTATTGAATATTATTTATTCCTATAACTTCTTCTATTTCTTCCAACATACTCCATTCTATAACACACTTCACTCTTTCTCTATCCCCCTTTTACTCTTTTATTTGTCTTCCTTCCTTTCTGATCTATTTTCTGTACTCTTTCTATAACTTCTTTCTTCACTTCAATCTCTCTCTTTTCTTCATCCCACTCTTATGATTTTCTTCCTTTCCTCTTATTACTTTTTCTCTATTCTGCCAAAACGCTCTCTCTACTTCCAGCTATGTCTTCTATTCTTTCACTTCTTCTGTGTCTTCTAATATTCTTCATTTTACAGCCCACTTCACTCTTTCTCTACTCTTCTTTTTACTCATCACTTTTTCTCTATGCTACTCTGTCACCTCTTTTAATTCTTCTGTGTCTTCTGATATTCTTCATTTTACAGTCCACTTCAATCTTTCTCTACTCTTCCTTTTAATCTTATATTTTCTTCTTTCCAATCTATTCTTCTTCCTTTAACCTCCTACTTCCTACTATTTCTTCTATCTTTCCATAGTCTTCTTCAGTTTCTTCCAAAATTCCTTACTATATTACTCAACTCCCTCTATCTCTATTTTTCTTTCTCTCTCCTTCTATCTTTCACTCTCATTGTTTCTTTTCTTCTACCTCCCCCGTCTCTTTTCAAACTATCTACCTTCTACTCCATCCATTATTTCACTATTCCAGTGATAATTTGAAGTTGTCCAACTCAATTCACTCTTTCTTACCCTTCTTTTCAGACTTTCATTCGTTCTTTTCTTCTTTTCAGACATCTTTCTCAAACTCTAATTTCTTGTAAATCCAATATTTCCTACCATTTTATTTCATCTACTTCTCACCGTATTGTTCGTCCTTTTTCTTTCATTCTCTGTATTCTTTGATTTCTTTTTCAATTCTTTCACTTTATGCTCTTCAATATTCTTCGTCTAACTCTGTTCATACCTACTCTATTCTTCACCTCACTTGTATAGGTACTTTTCTTCATTCCTTTCTGATCTTCTCTTTCTCACTGTTTACTCCCTGTACCTACTCTTTCTCCTTACCCTCTTATCATTTTCTTCCTGGTGTATACCATTTTTGTGTTTTGAGACTTGTGTAACAACCTTATTTCTTAATTCTTCAATCCTTATTTTTCAATCCTATCCATCTTCTGCTTTTGGTTTATATCTACTTTCTTCTCTTCTTCTCACTAAGTTTCTTTTTGCTTCTATCTTCTATCTTGACAATCCTTCTATGTCCATCTTCCCCTTCGTCAAATCATCACTTTCTCTTTTCTGACCTGTGTAACAACCTTATTTTCTCAATTTTCCAATCCTATTCACCTTCTCCCTTTGGTTTACATCTCCTTCCTTCTCTTAAGCTCACTCTTTTAAGTTTCATCTTGCTATCTATCTCCTATCTTGACATTCCTTCTATGTCAGTCTTCCCCTTCGTCAAATCTTCACTTTCTCTTTTGAGACCTGTGTAACAACCTTATTTTCTTAATTTTTCAATCCTATCCACCTTCTGCTTTTGGTTCAATCTACTTTCTTCTCTTCTTCTCACTCGTATAAGCTTCTTCTTGCTATCCATCTTCTATCTTGATATTCCTCTGTCAATCGTTTCCTTCGTCAAATTTTCCCTTCTCATGTTTTGCTTACTACCAATCTTGTTATTATTCTGTATCAAAATCTCCTTTTTGTGTCGTCTCCATCTCTATCTATCTTCTATCTTGCTATTCCTCTTTTCCTTATCTTAATCTACTCCTTTTGTTATAACTTCCCTCCTTGATGTCCATCTTCTCCTTTGCTATTATTCTTCTTGCTATCTATCTTCCATTTTGCGATTCTTCTCTTTCAACCTTTTCCTCTTTTGAATCTTCTCCTTCTTTTACAATTGCTCACTACTAATCTTGTTAGTATTCTCTATCAAAATCTCCTTTTTGTATCGTCTCCTTCTCTATCTATCTTCTATCTTGCTACTCCTCTTTTCCTTATCTCATTCTACTCCTTCTCTTATAACTTCCCTCCTTGTTGTCAACCTTCTATTTTGCTATTCTTCTTATTTCACCTTTTCCTCTTTTGAATCTTCTCCTTCTCTTACAATTGTCCTCCTTGCTCTATATCTTCTAGCTAGCTATTCTTCTCTGTCACTCTTTCCCTTCTCTTATAACTTCCCTCCTTGTTGTCAATCTTCTATTTTGCTATACTTCTTCCACTTGCTATCTATCTTCCATCTTGCTATTCTCCTCATTTCACCTTTTCCTCTTTTGAATCTTCTCCTTCTCTTACAATTGTCCTCCTAGCTCTATACCTTTTAGCTAGCTATTCTTCTCTATCACTCTTTCCCTTCTCTTATAAATTCTCTCCTTGTTGACAACCTTCTACCTAGCTTTTCTTCTTTATTACTCTTATCCTCCATCTATCTATCTTCTATATTGTTATTCTTCTCTTTAGTTGAATACTCTCTTTCTGTCTTCTCAATTTTCTGTCTTCTATTCATCTATCTATCTTCTATCTATCTATCTATCTTCTATATTGTTATTCTTCTCTTTAGTTAAATACTCTCTGTCTTCTCAATTTTCTGTCTTCTATTCATCTTTTATTTAGCTATTATTCTCTGTTACTTTTCTCCTTCTTTTATCTCCCTTACTATCTATCATCCATCTAGTTATTCTCCCACATCAATCATCTCTTCAAGTTAAATCTTATCCTTCTTTCATAATTTTCCTCTTCTGCTCACTCATACAATTTTCATCCACCCCATCTTATCCAATCTTTCTCTCTACTTCAACTCATCTTCTTCCACGTTTTCATTATCAATTTCTACTTCTCGTAATATTCTCAATCTGAATTTCTAATACCTATTCATGTTATCTGTACCCACCCTCTAATTTTTCACAATTTTCCTATTTCCCTACTCTTCTAGGTCTCTCTACTTATTATCTCTTTATGATTGTTTTAATCTTTCCCAGCAAGATTATTTTCTTCAATCTGTTTTCAAATTATTCTCATTAGTTCTTTCAATTCTCTCCTCTTTGGACACACCAACTTGTTACACAGCGATCCTATCTCTTCTGAAATACCCTGTCACCATCTCTGTTTTATGTTGGTTTCTTTCTTTTTCAAAATCTATCATGTTCTTATGATTCTTTCGCTCTTCACTACCTACTCTATTTTGTCTGTCTTCCCTACTCCTACATGATCTCCCTTTCTTCCAACTCCCCAATAATCCACTACCTTGACTTTGTTCCCCCGTTTCTCCCATTCTTGCAATTCACTATTTCTATTTTCTCTTATTTCATATTTTACTTTCATCTTTTTTTATTCTGATAACCCCTTGCTTCTATCTATACCTTTGACTATAAGAACTAAAGTGATCCACAATATCATTTTGTTTTGCTTAATCTCCTTCTGGCTTTTCCATTACTTTTTCACTTCTTCAGTGTCTTCCAATATTCCTTATTTTCTCACTGTACTCAGTTTTTCTCTATTCTTCTTCTCATTACTACTCTTGCTAATTTCCTTCTCACTATGTACTTCTCAACTATTCTCTTCTAGATGGGATCTTTTTTCAAGCACCTACCAATTTCATATTTCTGTATAATTTACTCCAACATCTTCTCTTCCTCTCCCGCAAGTAATTTCTTCCTACAATTCTATAAATCGTAGAATATTATTATTCTTGATGTCCCTTTACAGACACTTTCACAATATTCTTTCGATTTCCTAACTTCACTTCGAATTCTACCTTATCTTCACGCCTACTTTCTACTTCTTTCCTAATTTCAAAATCTGTCTACTTGTTTTTCCACTTACCTACGTCTCTCACTCTCTCAACTCATAAAGAGGTAGCAATAATTACATTTTCTTACACCTATTTCTAAGGACGCTTACCACTTACAGCTCTCGTGTCTGCTTTGTAGGTGCCTGTGGCCCAACCTACCTCTTTCTTTAGTACTTACCTTCTCACTTCTTAGTCTTCCTCCGTGTGGCTGCTATCACTACTCTATGTTTTCCACTGAACTACCCAACCACCTCGAATACCCAATAATTTTCTATCTCTACACTTATTTCACAATTTCACCATCTTTTTCTCCTTCCTTTCTACCTAAACTACGGTGTCCAATATTTGTACTGCCCTATCAAAGACTGTACGAGTATTGTTGTGTACGATGATTTTTCAATGAGCTTTATATACTATTCGAATACCCAATAATCATCAGCAATCTCTCTTTACTTTTTTTGATTCCACCAGTTTTCTATCAACTTCTACTCAAACTATGGTGTCCAATATGTTTACTACCTGTTCAAAAACTGTTCAAGTGTTGCAAATTGTACAGTAGGTAATGATGCTAATTATGAGTTCCTCTATGTTGTTAAATGTCTGCCCTATTAATCAGTAAAATGTTACGAATTTTGATGTTTGGAACATGTGATGTGAAGTGCAGGGAATGCTTCCCTTATTGAAAGCAATCTCGATAGCTATATTATCGACATGTATCTATTAATATTGACGTCATATCTCAAAAGCAAGAGTGACTTCTTCTTTGACCACTTTTTTTCAATATTTCTACTTCAATTATTTCATTCTTCGTCTTGGTAATTTCTCTTCTTCGTTTCCTCCGCTTCTTTCTTCTCTAAATTCCTTTTTGCCTTCTTAAACTAATTTACTTTATTTGGTTTTTCTTTCATCTTTTCCTCTTTCAACCCTATCGCTCTCTACTTTCTCTCTCTATCTCTCGAACCTATACTTACTCTACGCTTACTCTTGCTCAACTAGTCATTAAAACAATGTTGTACCTAATTGGAACACACTTTACCAACCCAGACTAAGTGATCTTCAGAGGTTTTAATATTTTTACTGAATAATTGGATTAATTATGGATTAGTTACCTACCTAGGATAAGTTACGACAAATTGTACAAAAATTTGCTAGGTCTCAGGGATTGAATAAAGTATGAAATGTGCAGAAACAATAATTATGATTAAAATTGTTATCTACTTTTAAAATTTTCGGTTGTTACGTCAACATTCTAGCATGCCGTTTTATTGAGTTGTTGATTTTGCATTATTTTCTTCCCCCCCCAACGAAGCATGACGCTTTTAATCTTATCAGGACAAATGGGTGGAAGAGCACGACTGAATCCCACCTACGGCACAAGTTGCACTGAGAAGAGATCTTGGACATTAATAAGACATTGGTGACGCGTTACCTGATAATTTCCCGGACGAATCATGTGGTGAACGTAGCTTAGACCTGTGATCCTATCGTGCTTAGAACTACTCTTCTCGTTTCAGTTTTTGTTTTCAATTAAGAAAATGTATTTTTACAACACCAGCGCATGAGCATGGGTAAAATACCAATAAACCCACCCAAGTTCACTCCATAATACCACCTAACAGATAACTTCATATTTCCATTATCCACCTAATATTCAGACAAAGACTTTGAAATCAAGTACCTAGCAAGGTATTCTCCTCTGTGGGCTGTAGATGCAATACGCCCATCCACCGACACCATTTTCTCTTTTCCATAATTTCGTTTTAATTTTACTTTCGGTGATGGTCCTCCGCTTTGTAACGTCGACCTGTTTTTGTTTTTCGTTCATGTTTGAAGCATGCTTACCGAGCAAATGTGATTCCCAGTTGAACACTCTAAATTCTAACGTATGATCTCAAATTTTTCGTTGCGTGTCCTGGACTTTTTCTAACCCGACTGATTCTTCGCCATGTAGATAACATAGATTGAATTTCGATGCTAGTTAGATCGCAAAATGTTGAATGTACCTATTTTGGAACAAAACGTGTCCTAGTTGAAATTTTTAGAATTTTAAAATACGAAAAACTTGTACCGTAATATCGACTAAACTTTCACAGCGATTGTGACGTAGAAGACTTCAAGAATCACCGTAAATTTCAAAATTTGGGTTTCAAGGTTTTTATTTTCAATCTAACTTCCAACCGCTGTGAAGGTAAGTCATTTTGCACACCTAGGTACTAAGTTGTTGAATTATCAGATGTTATATTTTATTGACGTAAAAAATGTTCAAAAAGTACTTACCTAATAACTTAGGATCTTCTGTGAAACATTTGTAAATGGTCAGAATTTTCTCAAATTATTTCAAAAGAACTAGTACAGTTTTTTCAAATTACATAGAAACTTTATTTTGGAAAGTTCGATCCTCATATTTTTAAAATCGACCAAAATGGATAAATTAAATTGAATTCCATTCGAATATGAAAAAATTGTTTAATTTTGCTACATCCCTATTTCAATATAATAAAATGGTGAATTTTATTTCCGAGATACCTTATTTGTGTGTTTTGTACACCTCCTTTCCCAAAATGTATTTACCCATTCAAGAAATATTCGATCGAGATAAACATGTAGGACTTACCGTGTAGAACAGTAAGTGTGATGATCGACCCAACAAACAATTATCAGTCAACTGATTGGTAATGTGGTCCTCAGAATGAAACTCCTCTTTTGCCTCTTTTGCAAAAAACCAGCTAGATATTCCACAATAGTTGGTGGAAAATGAACTTGGGAACTATTGCAGGTAAAATTAAAAAAATTTCAACAAAGGGAGGGGGATTTAAAACATCATGTCAGCTACAACAATACTAGGATAAACATTTCTCACTTAAATTAGTTGTGGAATCGACTCCCGAATTTCTTCGGTCCTCAACAAGGGACACCCTGTGTTTATATACTGTATTTATTTCATGAGACCATCAGGCCCTAACAAGCTGTTCTTATGGCTTAACCCTCCAGACAGACAGAACCTGAGAATTGATGAACTTCTCTACGTCATGAAGAGACCACCCACGCCTGTCACGTCCAGATTATCTAGGGTCGAGGAATACGATTACATTGAACTCTTAAAAAATAATATGAAAACATTGTCAGGATTTTCTAATCAAATTTATGATTAACTTTTTCATAGTTTTAGGGTTATAACGTTACCAGTATTGTAAGTATGGTCAAGAGTTCCTTAAAAAATATTTGACTACTATCCAGTTAATGAAACAAATCTGTGATGTAATTGAGTCAAGATAATTTATAAAGTTAAGAGTTGAAGACTGATATATTATGTTGAAGACTTAGGTAAGAGTTTTTTGAATGTCAGTTGACTGAGTGTTTTAGGTTTTTTACAATTTTTTAACTACCTACTTGGAATACATTGATACTAGTCTGATTTTCATTGGTTTGAGTTTATTTATTCCCTTTCTATCAATCTATAGAAAAGAGAAATGGAGATTTTTCAATATATTCATCTTATCCAACCAACTGGAGAAGCTAATTGCTTGAAAGGAAGAAACAAAATTGTGAAACTAATACGATATTCTCAATGCCAACTGCTCTTCTCATTACCACCACCTTAAAAAAAATTTGGTCTCATTACCGCCGCACTTTAAATTTTCAAACTTGAAATTTGAGACTGAAAACTGTGAATTGAGCCTCATCTTGCGTTACTAATTCTTTATGTTCCCAGTAAACTTCATGAATTTTTAAAAATTTGACATGGATATGTCTTACTTCTGGGGGTCATTCCAAAATTTTCGACACACGAAACAATGCAACGTTTTTCTTCTTCTGATGCTGTTGAACGCAGGAAGCTGAAATTTGAGAGGGAAGGTCAATAGATACATACTTCTATACATCATCAAAGTTGATGATAACTGATCAGCTGAGTGAGCTCCAAGGCCATTTCCTCTCCTGTTGAACGCAGGAACCTGAAATTTGGAGAATGCTGAAGGCGCCTGAGTGGTCATTGATCAGCTGAGTGAGCTCATCATTTAAATTGCCATCATAAGACATATCCATGTACAGATGTATCTGCATGCAGTGTAGATACTCGTTTTTGTTTTTCTTTTTGGAGAAGGTCCACTGATTTAAAGTTTGAGCCTGGAAGATTCAGCTTTTTTTGAGAATTACCCATAAGTAATACTATCCCCCTAAATGGGAAATTAGACCAACATGCAGGATGGCGCAACTTAGGTTCTCTTAACTTCAGGGGTCGATTCTACAACAAATTTGCACAACTTAGCAGTTTTTCGATACCCCCCTCCCCCCAATAATTCAAGTTTGCGAGATTTTTTTCCGAATTTCCAACTTTGTCTCAGTAAAATGGATATGACTATGGCCATTTTTTCACCAATTAGGGCTGACAACATCGGTCATGGGGTCCGGTGTAGCCGCGGTCGCGTTCTTTGGTTGAAGGACACGAACCGACTACTGCAGGAGGTCGTGCGTTCAAATCTCGCTGCCGGGGCGTGTTTTCGTGCATACTGAGCTCCCTCGTCCCAACCCAAGGCGGTGGGGCAATGGGAAGCCACGAGTGACATATTCAGAACAAATTCTGATCTTCCCTATGGAAGACAGCTGATGACGTCCGCGACGCCAGGAATCAATCAACGCAAGGAATGGCAGTTCAATCAAAATCTAACCTGAAATGGTTGTTTACTCTGCTTTTCACCAGATATTTTATCTAAAAGGTAGGAAATTTTACGCTCTTTCCTACGTTGTAATCAGATTGGAATTTGCATGTAAATTAAGAGAATTATATTCGTTTTCTGAGACTAGGTTGGAAACTCGAATAAAATCTTAAAAGTTAAAAAACTTGAATTTTTTGGGGGGTTATAATCGATAAATCGAAAAACTGCTAGGGGGCAAAAGTTGTTGGAAATTAGTTGTCGACCCCTGAAGTTATGCGGACTTGAGTTGCGCCAACCTGTATTATACTGCCGTCCTTAGCAAGAAGGTCGTATCTCGGCGATTTTCAGGTTTTTGCATATCTAGAATCTTTGGAGTCTTCTGCACCTTATGATACCTCATTCATGTACCTATGGGTACGAAAAGGTACACAAAAACGCTAGTGAAAAAGGGCGTATCTCTGAAATTTCTTGAAATCCTTAGGCTATTAGGCGTATGTCGTTTTTTCTAAGCCTAAAAGGCGGATATCATGCCGAATACCTTTTCTCTACTAAGCAAGAAAGCCACATCTCCTGAGATACGGCTTTTTTGCTTAGCGAAAATTCGAAATATGTTCTTGACAACCAAAATGCTTAGCGGAAAAGCCGGATCTCGTAGGGTGCTCGCTTATTAATGATAAGTCACCAAACAAACTGGGCTGGAGGCTCGTCACCGAACTTTTCCATACGACTAAATTTAATAATCTGCGTAAGAAAAGAAGTAGTGTAGAAACAACTAACGAATCATATTAAAAACCCCGGCTAAAATCTGCCAGGAAACCGCTTGAAGTGCTTAGAATGCCCAACAAAAAGGCGTATAACTCGAATATCACCCTCATTTACTAAGCGGAAAGGGCGTATCTCCTCTAAATTGGTTATGACGTGAATTCCCATGAAAAAAAGGCCTTAGTAAGTTGGAGAATGATTGGACCTACCGTATGAAGTCCCAAAAATGGGGTAAAAGTATAATTAACTGGACGCGAAACTTAAAAAACGAAAAGTGCTTGTACTGAAAATCTTGATTTTCGGAGATGGGTCCTTCTTGCTAAGGACGGCAGTATAATGAATAAGTAATACTATGAACTTGTAGCAAAATGAAATTTAAAAAAATTTAACCGCTGGAAGGCCAAAGATGTTTTGAAACCCCCCATAACAAGTAGTACAGTACCCTTCAGACTGTTCACCTGTACTTCATCTTGAAGTTCTGTTTCAACTCTACTTAGCCATAGTGATGCTTTATTGCCAGCCTCTCATTCTTACTGGAAAATTATCAAAAATATAACCAGATCGACCTTGGGTTAGTCCTAACTTGGTGGTCTCCCACAACGTTTAGGAACGTAGGGTTTAATTTTGCAGCCAGTTATTTCACCTATAAACACAATTTTAGGTGAAGGGACGAATTTTAAACTCAAAATCGAAAAATTCGTCGAAATCTTTATTCATCAACGAAGCAACAACATTTTGTTACAAAAATAAATAGCATGCTAATGTTATCAATAATTTTTGTTCTTATTGACGATTGCTTTTCCCAACAGTTTTTGCAGTCAATTGCTATATTTCTTGTGAACGTCACGAGTAAAATTTTTAAAATGAAAACCGTAAAAGTCAACAAATTTTTTATAAATCCAATCCTGGCTGGGGTTCGGGAGTTCGGACGAACTAAACGTAGAGAAATTCCTGCATTTATCCCAAAATAGTTCTTTTCCGAACGAAATTCGTGGGCAAAACGCCAGACGACAATTATCAATAATCCGTGCAATAATTTTAAAGCAGTAAAATTAGTCAATTTTCAAGGACTCGAAGAAATGCAATTGGACTCTGCAAACTACAGACAATTCTAAAAGCTAAGTACCTACTTCAATCGTAAATTTTAAAGTGTTTTTTTTTTTTAATTCCAGCTAAGTTTTACAATACTTACCTATTTCGAACTAAAGGGAAGAATGTGCGATGAAATCCTCTTGGAGAATGTCTTATCTTCTTAATTTTTAGTTCAACCGAGAATAATGAGGTTTATCTTTCTGAATTGTAATCTTCCAAAATCGTTAAAGTGAAGTGATTGTAGGAGAAAACGGTCGATAAAAACAAATGTTTTGGGCGATAAAATGCATTATCTTTACTAGGTATTAATAGATCTAAAGGAAATAAATTAATGGAGATAAATTTCGTTTGAACATACACCTTGGTAAAGATTATTGATAAATTTGTTTTCACTTATTCAACAAGATTATCAATTTTTCGAGAAGAATCAGGAGGATCCAATGATTTATCGGGATCAAAACAGGAGAGATCTCCCTGTAGCCCAGTCAATTTATACATATCTAGTCAACATTGCAAATACGTTTCAGGTTCCCTAAGGGTAGTTTGTCCCAAAAGGGACGGGACATCGAACGAAAAACATCGATGTCGAAGTCGATATTGATGAAACATCTTATGAAAAACAACCTACCAACCTTTTTTACCGTATCAATAACAACGTGAGGTAAAAAATCGATATTTTTCGCATAAAAGCTAAAACATCGATACTTTTTGCAATAAGGTCGACATTTTTCTCAATAAGGTAAAACATCGATATTTTTCTCAATGAGGTAAAACATCGATATATTTCGCAAGCGGAAAAATATCGTCGTTCGAGGCCCAGCATGGCACATCTGACATTTTGGCGAAATCGAGTTAACCCTTATTAGCCCAAGAAAAAAAATTTTTCTCCCTTGCCAATTTCTTGTTCATATTTTGTTACATTTCAGTGCCTAAAATACGTAAAAAATATTGGAAAAAATATTGGACCCATACAGGGCCCGTAATCTTGAAAAACAAAACGGTATCTTTTTGGATACCGTGAGCATGTGGGGGTCAATTCCGTCCCTTGATTGATTCCAAAAAGACACCTTGAGATACGGTGGGTTCACCTTATAGCAAGAAACATTGTAACATTTGAACAGTTTATTATAAAACGTGAATACAAAAATTGAAAAATAGTAAATTTATTGTATTATTGAATATATAAACTCATTGAGAGACCTTGGTTCACTCGAATTGATCACAACCCATCACTGTGTACTAAAACCATCGCGATCATTTTCTGCAATATACTAAACTAATGACTACCTAAGTCATCAGAGTCTTTTACTTCGCTAGCAAAAATACCAAAATCGGTCTGTCAATCGACCAAATGAAAAAGAAAAAAAATTATGACCTTCAATCTTAGTAAGAATAGTCTTTAGAACAACAAACATCCTTATGTAAAAAAGGTACTCGATGTAAAAAAATATATAGGTACGCGGAAAAAACATTTTTAAAAAATGGATTGAGAAAAAAAATCATTAGAAAAGAGGAGTAATAAGTTTTTGTGAGCTCAAACATAGTATTTCTGCTAGAATTTTTCCTCAATCAATTTTTATTCGCTAGAAAATCAAAAAACTTGTAAAAAAACAGGCTTCAAATTTGCACGAATTAGTCAAAATTCATTGAGGTATAACATTTTTGACTTTTCCCCAGCACAAATCGTTGCACCAATCCAAATCCTAAAGGAATTATCATTCCAAGTCCCATATAAATAATCATAAAGTAGGTGCTTGGTTCATCTTGATGGTTCCTGCTTGGTTGGTGGGGTTTGTTTTCAGGTAAAGCGACTTCTTTTGTAAATTTTTGTTCGAACTGTGAATAAGGATGTATATTTAGATTACAAAATTAATCATCTTTCTACTGTAAATCATTTCACTTCTGACATGATTTGATAAAGAAACTTACCGGAACCCAGATCCTTTCTTGGCAAGTTTTGGTTTTTTTATTTTCAATAATTTGCACTTTATTTTGCTTCGGATTTTTCTTTGCCTCGGCGATAGGAAGAAGTCGCCTCGTTCGATTTCGTTTCGAATTAGAAGGTAAATGAGGCTCGTCAGTTTCAAATTTGTCTCTTTCACAATTTGGTGCATGCGAATCTTTCAAACACTATTCCATTCCCTGCCAAACCCATTTGAATAGGCTCGTTCCAGGTGGTCATTGAACTCTCCAATTCTCTCCTCGTTGACATCCTCAAATGTCAATTCTTCCAATCCTTCAAAAAATTCAGCCAATTCTCTTTCAAATTTATTTTCGTCCATCGGGGTCTTGTTGGCGTTGCTATTCGAGTCCTCCCCTTCAGAACCAATGCTTACCTTGTGAAATAAGGAGGCAGTGCACATTCCTATGCTCCTTATTACTCTAATCTTCATTCAGAATCAGAAAAAGGAAAGAAAATCAGTTATAGGGTGAGAAAAATCAATAAAAGTGAGCATAAACCCCATCATGGACCTGGCTCTACTGGGTACCCCCTTGCTCACGGTATCCAAAAAGATACCATCACAAAAACCAACTTTTACCCACTTAGCAACTAATAATATGTAGATATTACAATTTCTACTTGATCTTAGATACTTTTTACCCAAGATTCTTTAAGTAATATCACTCAAAACGGTGAAAAACTGGTCTAAAATAATTTGTGAAACTGTCCTTTGGAGTGTTGATGTCAATTTTGAGCCGCCTTGTAACTTATAATTATTATATCAACGTTGTTGTTGTTTTGACACTTCTTCTTCTTCTTTTCTATTCTAGAGATGTCAGAGTAGCCATTGGGACATTAAGTAGGGGTGAAAACCACTTTGTACCGTCAAGAAAACGTTCTAAAGTTGGTCTTCCAAAAAGATACCGTGGGTTAATAAGGGTTAAGAACGGTTTCTTATTCAAAATTTCACGCCCGAGCGATTGGCGCTAACAGTTTTTCGATCTGACCGCTCGTAGCGCTAGTATTTGCGAATTAGTCAGCATAGCATATCTAAAACCACCCAACAGCAAGGCACATCTGCACAGAAAGCATGGAAAAATCGTATATGCCAGGAAGCGAGGCATGTTTATTGAGTTTATTGCAATAATTTGATGTATATAGCGGTTTTTTTCCTTTTAGTAATGCTTAATGAAGATTCAATCTTGATTAATAACAAAAAGAAAAGCATAAATCATCGGCATTAGTTAAGAAAATAAGATAAATAAGTTTGAACTGCAAATGTGCTATGCTGCTAGGATGAAGCTATGTTAGATGTGCATTGCTGTTTTGTATTTTATTTCGAACAAAACTTATTTTCGTGAACAAAATCGGTGCCTTTGCAGGAAGAAAGAAGAAACGAAGTTCTCGCAGAGTTCCTGTGAGGCAGAACTTAGGCCTACCAACGTACTTACCCAAAAATAATTGTTAATGTTTTCTCAATGAAGAAAATCGGCGTAGTCATTTTCCAAAACTAAGAAGTAGTAAGTCAGAAGTGAAGTGATTTTATTCCTTTTATTCAACTGAAAAGCCTATTCTGATGGTAGATTTTGATAATTATCTGCTAAATGAAATACTAGTCATTACTGTGAAAATCTTGTCAATTCATGTTCATTGACTGGAATATCTACAAATATATAAGTCTTTTCGGGTTTTAAAAATTTTACTGAAGGTTTAAAAAATATAGTTGAAGTTAATAATATTCAACTGGTTAACCCTAATTGGGCCATGGTATCACTAGCGTCACCGAAAACATCTCAGGAACTCCACAGATATCTCCAAGTGTCACCGGAGTAACCAAAATTAAATTACAACTTTAAATTTAATGGACAGCAGAATTGTTTGTCTCAAAATAGAGTTATGAAAAAATTTCCAAGGAAATCGATGAAAAACATTTTATAATAACATCAATTTTTGATTTCCAATAACTCACAGAAAATGTTTCGAAAAATTCAGCTCTGTCCATTAATTTTTAAATTGCAATTGATATCTAGTTAATCTGGTGACACCTTGGGAAAGCTGTGGGATTCCCAAGATGTTTTCAGTGACACTAGTGACACAATGGTCCAATAAGAGGTAATAATATTTAACTTCAACTATATTTTTTAAATTTCAGCAAAATTTTAAAACCCAAAACGACTTATATATTTGTAGACATTCCAGTCAATGAACATACGAGTAAATTGACAAGATTTTCACAGTAATGAGACAATGACTAGAATTTCATTTAGTAAATAATTATCAAAACCCACCATCAGAATAGGCTTTTTAGTTGAACAACAGGAATAAAATCATTTCACTTCCGACTTATATTAACACATGTTCGCTTTCCAGTAGAGAAATATTATTTGACAAGAAGGTCAGAGGAATATAACAATAAATTCAGTTCACTTTGGTAACTCCTCATCTCAGTTTTGTAATAAGTAGAAACCCCATATTAAACAATTCATGTTTTATCATTCTGCACTTCGTCCCATGAAATACGTGCATTGCTAAACAATATATTTGATATTGTGAAGCGTCCAATCTGTATAATTCGTAGCAAATAAGAAAGGCACATCACATGAGTGCCATAAGAAAATATACACTCCTAGTAACGCAGGTAAACTGTAGTGAAATTCAAGTCTAGCTTTATGAAACGGATTTTATACAGATCTCTGTGATCCTTAATAATGTTTCTGTGTTAGCTAAAGAATTTTTGACATTTTCATGTCTGCTTTGGCACATAAACTGAAAAATCGTCACGAAAACTTGCTCACGCGATACCAACAAATAAAATAGACTCACTGTGTTGCGTAGAGAACAATCAACTGTTTTCTTATTTTGGTGCTTGGGTACATGAACTAACAACCTTACTTTCACACACATGAAAATGTCCCAATGTGTTGCAGACTCGTATGCAAGCATTTATAATTTTTTTCTAATATATACCTACTGCATTTTCCAAGGCTTTTCTTCACTAGGACTAGGAAAATAGATACCTACCCTAATACTAACGCTGGTAGTAGCAGATGTGGAATTCAAGTCAATGTAAAACTTGAACTGTTGGGTTCAATTTTTTTTTGTCGTTTAAATAAAACAAATTATAAATTAAATAAAATAAATAAAATAAAATGAATTATAAATTGGTACTGTTTCGAGTTTATAAACATCTGGTACCTACCTTCCCTGTCTACTTGTCGGGCTGACAAAAAAAGGAATTGCAAGCCAGTTTAAAACTCTATCCTTGGCTTTATAGAGGGAAACCAAATAGATAATTTATTTGAGAACTTAATTTTAGTACAGCAGCATAGGACAACTTCATGTTACCCCTCTGAAAAATAGCACAAATGTTCGACAGCATAGCATATCTAGGGGACGAAATCTGGGCAGCATAGCACATCTACGCTAATTTCGAAGGTAGTTCGTTGACAACCAAATTTATCGTAAAATCATGTTGAGCAACCCCAATTAGGCTAGTTTGAACTCAGAAAATAAAGAAAACACGATTACCTTACTCGCAAAACAGTTTTTTGGCTCTCCTGAAAAGTTGGCAAAAGTTAGATGTGCCATGCTGGGCCTCGAACGACGATATTCTGAGTTGTTGGTGAATAGAATCAAGGGAGAAAAAACTGAAGAAGATGCTCTTCCTCCATTATTAGGATGTTTTCTTCTAACCTGATTTTTAGCATGGAACATGCTTTAGCCATCACCTTACCGGGTAAAAACATGACGAAACTGGGAACGAAAGTAGCGGGGGATTTTGTAACGATTTTTACTTACAACCGACCTGTTTCTAGGGAAATGTATCGCCGTTAGTTTTCATTCATGGGATGAAAACTAACCTTCAGTTTAAGTTTCAGTATATTATACTGCCAAAACAGTTGTAAATATGGACGAAGCACCGTAAATAACATTCGTGGTAAAAACCAATAGGCAGTATCTGTAGAGGAAGTGGCAACTCCCGCTAGGCGCGCTGGTTGTCAAAGTAAGTAGTTGCCTGTGCATCCAACAGAGTGCAGCAGGGTCGCTATGATTTGATTGCTAAGGACACAAAATACTCATTCAAAGTTTTTCATCGCGATTTTAATTGTAAATTTTCATTTCGATTTTAATTGTAGTCGATGCGATCACGAAGGTAATTTTAACCAGAGCACACTATTGGATGTACGAGAAACTACTTTTACCACCAGCACGCCTAGCGGGAGTTGCCACTTCCTTTACAGATACCACCTAGTGTAAAAACCAACATCGATTTAGTGGATTACATTGATGTTGTTGGTTTCTTGAAATCTAGGCGAGACTTTGTTATGAAACCGGTCTTTTTAATTGTGATGCATTCTTCGACGCTTTAGATGTTTTCGATTTCTTGATACCTAATAAGAATACTTTTGGGACATCAATAGGTGTATGAAATGACGATCAATTTGAAAAGCAGGCCCATAAAGAGCTAAATTAAAGCAACAGACAATAAATTCCTAGTAAAAGGAAACAACAAACAAACAAAACACGGCTAAAGCATGTTCCATGTTTCTCTCCGAAGGCCGAGTTTTTTTGACTGGATAACCTACTCCATTACATTTTTTTCATTCGTGATAAATTTTTTCGCTTTTTCGTACACTTTTTTTCCATATCGATATACCTACATACACATACCTACCTCCCCATTTCAATGAGGGTGAAAGCACCAGCGTCGGATACGGTGCTTTCTTTCTCTTTTTTTGCTAACATCCGGAATACTCGAAGATTCTCAGGTTTCTTTATATTGCGAGGCTTGATTTAATCAGACATTTTTTGGTGGGGTAGGGAAAATTAGGTTTCCCAACTCCTTGACAACTCACAAAGACTTGGAAATCGAAGGAGTCTCGTTTTTCGGATTTAACATGGTTTTGGGAAAACAGTGTTTTCGCGCCAGTGTTAGACACGGAGAAATTTGAATGGCGGCAGTATCAGACGTCCTCCAGGCCCAGAAACAGACACTTTATCTAACTCCAAAATATAGACGCTTTTCGTAAACAAAAAAAGAAGAAAAAAATCATGACATAAACTCCAATGTTTTGCTACAGTCCCGATTTTGTAAAAAAAAAAATTTAAAAAAAAACATAAAACCATAGAATTGAACCAAAGCCGAGAATCAGACATGGTTGAGTACCAGTATCAGACAGGGGTGTCCGATACTGGTACTCAACGACGCCTGATCAGTCACCCCTGTCAGATACTGGGTGGTGGGTATTGGGATAGATATATATTGAAGGCGTGAGTTTAAGTCTTTGACATTAAAAATACACGAGAAAACCCAGAAAATGCCGATTGGTCGAATGACCAGTATCAGACACCTCTCTGAAAATGACCCTTTTTGGAACCCAGTATCAGACACCCTCGGAATTTGGTCTTAATACTGTCATTCCGAACAAAATTCCGCAATCTACCGACAGGACACCAATGTGAATAATAAAGCGAAAAACAAATAAATGGGAAAATCAGGCATATCGTCGCTTAACTATCGACCATTTCCCAACTTTTCAGGAGAAGCAAAAAAACTGGTTGCTAAGGGCTGTTGCCACTAACAATGTTGATAGGGGTTGTTAGGAGCATCTAAGGAAAGAGAGTGGTGGAATGGCTCGAGCACTATCTAGCTACGATTAGATGAACCTTCTCTTCAACATGGATGCACCTCCGTTATCAACTGGTGGTAATGTCTGTAGATCACTGCCTAATCTGTAGGAAACCAGAAATTTGCCCTCAATGAAAAAGGCAATAAAATCTATTGAGGCATCAATAAGAAAGGCATTTAGTCTGAAATGAAAATCTACGTATTCGTAGGCAAACGAAATTAATTTTTAAGACATTCTTTTATTTACAAACGAATTAGAAACACCACACACGATACCTACATCACAGAAGCCAACTGATAAGAGAGATAACCTAGGTTTTTGAGCTTCTGAAGGTTCATCTTATCTTCGCTAGGCAGCGCTCACGCCATTCCACCACTTTCTTCCCCTAGATGCTCCTGGGGTAGGAATCTTCTTCAAGTTCCCTTGACTCCTTCTAGTAGGAATAATTTGAAGTCTAAAACTCTATGCGACGGGAGAAGAGGAATAGGAATAACCCAAGATCCCGTTTTCGTAAAAATGGTTGTTAGGGGTGTTGCTTCTTAAGCGACGATATATACCAGAAAAAGCTGCTCACCTCTTAGCCAGATTGTCTGCTAGCCTCACCGTTGGAGAACTAATGTGGAAGTGTCCTACGATAACCGTCACCAAACCTGAAATAACCTTCTCTGAGCTCGTAGTTTCACTACAGTCCACTAGATAAATCTGCCTGCACCAAATGATCCATGGAAAAATGCCTCAAAACCGTTTAGAACTCGTATTATGTGAATTTGAAGATGAAAATGTCTGATACTGGACCAGCGTCTGAAACTGGTGCTTTCACCACATTCTTTCAAGCTTAAAGAGTTTTTTCCCTATTGTTTTCCAATAATTATCTTGTTAGGAATATAAAAAATGATGTATGATATATGGAAGGTGTTCTTGTAATTCCAAGTAAAATCAATGAAATTATCAAGCCAGGAGTTTGAATTTTTTCAGGTTTTCTTGCAGTACTTAGTAGTTATCGAACGAAACTATCAGACCAACTCCTCGACATATCGATAACATCAGACCAAATCTTTGAGTGTAAAACATCGATGTTTAGATATTGATGTCCCATCCCTACCGAAAACCCAGTGCCACTAACCTAGTGCGATAAAACGCTAAAAACCGTAAAATGTTTTCACTTTAAACAGTTTTTTAATATAACTTGAAAACCATGATAATTTCGATATTTTATGTCACTAAAATTTAAAAGTAGGTTAGAATTGCCACTATTTGAGATCAACTTGAGCTCTGTAGGTTGAATAATTACGGAGATGCAATTCAAACTGCTGAAATAATCAGACCGATTCTCAAATGTTTGAATCGATTCTTCAGGGAAAAAATAATCTTAAAATATCGAAGTTTTCCGAAATAATCGATTTTTTAAAGAATCGACACTTTTTGTCATTCCTAGGACTCGGTGGAAACGGAGTGCTACCGCTCTAGAGATGTCCGATTGTTCAAAATGAATCAATCTTTTAGAAAAAAATCTTGAAAAATCGTAGATTTTTTCAAAAGTATCGATTCTTTCAACAATCGATACTTTTTTAAGCAAAAGTATGCCAAAAGCTGGAGTGAACTTTCAATGCCTATGTATAGAAAAGTTTTCTTAAATTCTATTAGGTTTCAAATAATCAACTACCTGTATCTTTCATATAGTTTTTTTTTTTTCAAAATAATCGATTTTTTAAAGAATCGATACTTTTTTGCCATCCTTAGACCGCTCTTCAAAAGGCAAGAAATCACATTTTACATTCTTTCTGCCCCAAGCGAAGCCAGCTTTAGACCTCATCAATCATCTCTACACTGACCATCAGAAAGGGCAACAAGAAAAGAGAGGAACGCATTGGTTGAAATCCCCTGTTGACAGGAAGGCAAGCCTAGCATTCCAGCTAGAAAACTGGAACAACCAAGTAAATACCAATAAAATTCTTTGTAATTCTGAATACACTCGACACGACATAGCAGCTTAAATTATAAAGAAGTAAAGAAAGATGAATTTAAAGGAATCGTAATTAGCTTCAATTTGAGACCCACTTCAAACCTGTAACCACCATAGTTTCTCCTGAATTACTCAACCTACAGAGCTCAAATTGGTCTTGGTAGCAAATGGGGTATTTCAGCCAATTTTTTCATTTTTTCAAAAGAGAACAACTCTTTTCAACAGAGAAGAGATGAACCCCTTGGAGAATCTCTTGGATACTACAAAATACTACTCACACACGCGTGCGGCATAGTGTGAGTGCGTTTATGGCAGCCCGCCTTTTTTTCAAACGTGTGATCTCTTTAATTAATTTTTCTACCACATGTTATAGTATCATTGGGCTAAAAGTTGGAGTATATAGGTTTTAAGGGGTGCTGAATCCAAATTTGAGGTCAAAAACCTGAATTTCCGACCCACCGAAACACCCCATTCAACTACATAAGTAACCGGGCATAAATATTATTGAAATTACCATAGTTTAACAAAGCCAGGGAGCGCCAGCTCACACTAAAATGAACAGTTTTGCGTGCAAAAGGCTCAAAATGAGGCCTTGACACGAAAATTCACTTTTAGGAAAAGATATCCTGTTTTTGAATTGCTGTATCTACGTAAATAGTCAACCTACTGAGCTCAAGTTGGTCTCAAACGGTGGAAAATTTAACCTTCTTTTGAAAAGTAGCGGCATAAATTATTGAAATTACCATTGTTTAAAAGTACTTGAGTATTAAACGGAGGCCACCATTACGAAACGCGCCGCGGCACTTATAGAAGGTTAAATTGTTATAGATGTTGTAGTAGAACTATTCTAGTATTGCAAAGTGGAGGAATAAAAGGCAGCGAGGAACTGCGCGTCATCATTTGGATAGCTATTTGGCAGAATACATGGCGATCTGATGTGACTGCTAGCGGCGGCGACGCTTTCAACTCCATCCTGACCGACATTGCTGCGTTATGGGTTGCACAACGCCTATTAAAGTGTGTTCTTTCCAATTATGTAGTTATTTTTGGTATCCGGTACGAAATATTTCTATAGGTTAGGTGGCCTCCGTTTAATACTCAAGTACCAAAGTTATAGTTTAAAACCTGAAAAGGTGCAAAGATTTCACGGTTTTTAGCGCATTAATCATTAACACATGGTTTTCGGGGTTAACCCTAATTGGACCATGGTGTCACTAGTGTCACCGAAAACATTTCGGGAACTCCACAGCTGTCCCAAAGCGACACCAGTTTAACTAGATTTAAATTGCATATTTAAAAATTAATGGACAGAGATGAATTTTTGAACAATCTTTTGTAAGTTATTTAAAGTAAAATTTTTTTTTGACAAAAACTTTTTTCCATTAATTTTTTTGGAAATTTGGGTCATAATTCTATTTTGAACCAATAGCCCACAAAAATTCTGGTGTCCATTAAATTTAAAATTTCAATTTATTATGGTTACTACAGTGGCACCTGGGACAACGGTTTTTTTATGTTTTCGGTGACACCAGTGATACCATGGTCCAATGAGGAATTTCACCATGTCGGAATTTCCTATTTTTGACCTCAAAATCGGATTCAGCACCTCTAAAAACCCCCCTAAGGCAAACTTTCAGCCCGAACTTCCTAATTTACGAATAAACAAAACAGTGTAGAAAATACGAATGTTTAAAAAAACCGGGAAAATGACGTCATCCTGGAATAGTTCATTTATTGCCGCTTGAAGCGCTGAGATCGAGAAATCCATAGTCCCCAGATGCAAAATTTCATAAAACAGTAAAGTTCGAAATCGAAAAACTGAAGAAAAAAATAGAAAAAGCGAGATGGGGAAAATTAGGTTTCCTCTGTTTTTGTTTGATAACTTTTCTCTTAGAAAACACGATTTCGTCGTCCCAATGGGCAACACTGGGAGAAGACAGCGATCCGAACAGCCCAATCAGCGAGCATTCCCGCTGGACGTCTGTTTTCCCAGTTATTTTTGAAATTAAAAATTTTGACTGTCTCCCAAAAATAACAGGAGACATATTTTCCGAAATCAGGCCGATTTTCATCTGTCCCACACCATTAACTATTCAGGAAAAATGCAAACAGAATTCGGTGAAATTCCTCATTAGGGTTCAACATTTGGGGATAAACTACCCTTAGGTATCCTATTAACATAAAATCGTAGATACCTACACTAAGTATTTGGAATTTTGGAATTTTTTTAATGTATAAATTGAATGGGTTTACACAGCATTCAAGACCAAGGTCAATTTGACAATGTTTTCTTCGAAACAAAACTCAAAGCAGTTGAAAATTCATGACATTGTACCTAATTTTATTAATTCCTTCAATTTCGAAGGATCTTTTTTTAAGACTTAAACCCGTCCCCAAATGCACTTACAGTGAGCTTAAACTGTTAGCAACCCCACACCGCTTCAACTAACATAGAATTTGAACTATTTCTAATCCGTCTGAGCAGCAATTTTCAAGGTAAAATTACAGATCACCTTGGCGAATGTGAACGAACGATTTGTACATCAAATACCTAATAACCACAATTTATGGTAGGCACTACGTAGGCGGATTGACGAGAAGAGACAATTTACGTCGGTGACAAAAACAAAGATAAATGCACAGCACAGTACAGGATATGGAATAGTCATAAAGGTACCAGGTCATAAGGCCTACTTCCTTGTAATCTGCAACATTTTCTATGATTTGATGTTTTCAATTGATAAAAATAACGGTCATCTTCGCTGCAAACGAAATTTAAACTTAAGAAGAACGACACACTGAAAACATCTAGATTCATGAGCTTTTAATACAGAGTTAAATTGATTCTCGTGTGATACAAAATAAATAAATCATAATATAATTCGATGATTTTCTCGAATTTTGTACGGTATCAGTTTAATAAAATCTGCTTTCTACTAATCGAAGGAACAACGGCCAAATATCGAATGGGTTTGTATTGCGAAATGTCTTCGATGTTCAATAAATAAATTAAATAAATAAATAAAAACCTTTGATGATTAAAAGGATTTGACTTACGACTTTCAAAAGTTCATGTCACAACGGATTGGTGAATTCTTCTTTCGAAACGGGGTCGACGTGTAATTTCATCCGAGACGACAAAATCGGGAGTATTGGAGATTTCAAATCGTGATTTCCTGCAGTTGGATTTTAAATGGCTATGATGGTTGCGGTGGTTTTTTTTTTTTTTTTGGTTTTTCAAGGCGAACTCATATTTTATACTTATTTACAGATAAAAATAGAAAAAAAAGTCTCACTTCTCTTCAACTATTTAGGTAGATTTATAAAGTAGGTTGAACTTTTTTTCAAAAAGCACGACGGTCGTTCACGCCGGACCTTCCATGCTCGGGACATGTTTATCGGTAGTTCACTTCGATTCAACCTCGACTTTGGGGACGAATTCGGCGGCGTTGGGGTTCAGGGTGGACTTTTGGGCGATTTCGGTCGAATCCTGGACCCGCAGGTTGTTGAAGTCTCGGACGAAATCGGAGTTTTTGCTGGAGGAATCCTCGTCTTCGAGCATGGACTCGATGCATTGCTTCATCAGAGCCTCTTCTTCCAACTGTCGGAGGACTTCCTTGTCGAATTCTTCTTCGTTTTCCATCCACATGAATTCGGAAAAGTCTCCGGGGTCTCTCGGGGGGCTCGGGCTTCGCCCTACGACTTCCTCCAACTCCTGTAACACCTGCCTGTCGAATTCTTCTTGGTTCTCCATCCACATGTACTCGGAGAAGTCAGGAGGGCCTCCAGCGCCGTCGGGAGAGTCATCCTCGTTCGAGTGCACACTCTCGGCTTCGTTCTCGTTCGGGATTTTCATTTCAATCACTTTTTGCACACCACTTCGACGAAACGAACCAATTACAACTCAACCACGAATTACTACCAAATAACCACCGAAAGTTTGCCCCAATAACCTAATCTCGAGTTTTGCAACGCAATCGCACTCACCTTCACGAAATTGCCGACCGGAGCGCTGCAGACGACGAGGTTCCACAATTCTCACGGTTACAATCAAATCCAATGCTGCCAACCTTACTAATGAACTCACGTCAACAGCTGTTTACCAATTGCGCTAACGCGAAGATCATTTTGTTTACGTTTTATGTCCCACGTGTGTTGTACGAATTTTGTGCAAAATGCTTATTTTTCGTCTCATTTCAATTCTATCCTCAGTGTCTGATTTGTGCTAGTTATTCAGCTTTCCAAACTCTCCATCTATAATCGCATTCTCGTTAGCTTGCTGATATTCCTCTCTCAGTAGTGTCAAAAGATGTCGCCCAACCAGATAGAAATGTACGGTTTTGCTTTGTGTTGTGTATTAAAATGGATTGACTGTATATTTTCTGTGTGTTTCTAATGATAACGTGTATGTTGTTTGTAGTTACGAACCAACTGACGTCCTCAAAGAGTTTTACACTGGAGGTGACGTGCAGGTATGTATTGAAACTGAATAACAAATTCTAGCCTAGTTAATCTAAAGTCTAGGTTCAGTTCTTATTCGATCTTTCATGGTGCGGATCTGATATATTTCGGATAAACTAGCTCTCCAAGTCATTAATGAAGGTAAAAACCATGCAAAACATTCAAATTTTTCAATTTATGTGCTTCTCGCCCTTACTACCCACTTTTGTTGACTCATTTTGGTACATAATTTTCAATAACGAACCTGGAATCGACCAAGAATTTTTGTTTAACCTCCCCCCTAGTTTTGTTGGTTTACGTTTCAAGGTACGTAGAATCCAAAAATCGAATAAAATTTTGTCCGTCTGTCCGCCGTACGCGGCACTTTCCCACTTAGCATTGACCGATTTTGATGAAATTTGGTATTTAGGCTCCATTTGGGGTCTAGTTGTGCCCCAAAAGTTTTTGGTTGATGTAGGTCACTTCTAAGGGTTGAAAAATGAATTTTGAAATTCTGAAAACGCCCTAACTCAAAACATGTTGATATAAAGGTATTGTTTTTCCATCAATGGGGTATTTCGATGGGTCGGAAATTCAGGTTTTTGACCTCAAATTTGGATTCAGCACCCTTGAAAACCTATATACTCAAACTTTTAGCCCAATGATACTATAACATGTGGTAGAAAAATTAATTAAAGAGATCACACGTTTGAAAAAAAGGCGGGCCTCCCTTAAGGCCTCGTCCTACGTGGACGACCAAAGAGTGCGATCGAGCGACCCGCGAGTGTGCGCGACCCCAAGTCGCGCGCGCGCGCCGCTATAGTGTCCACAGTAGGCGTCCAAAAAACGCGTCTGAAATCCTTCCTTACGAGGTTATCTTTGCTTCGTCATGAGTTGTAAAATCTTTCTCTACTTGTACATTTTCTGTTATTCGCGATAGTATGAACGGCATATTTTATTCGAATAATACAGCATTGGTTTATTAATTTACGGCAACTAATTCGTTGAGAAGGACGCTAATTTCGGCAATTTTTCAATGAGGGAACCAAGCAGTGAATTTGAATCGTTCAAACACGAATTTCTCCCCTAAAGTCGATTGCAAAAATGTTCGATTGTAAAGGGACCAGTTTTTACAGTAGAGATACTAGTATAGAAAAACAACCCAGCACAGCCGATGTAAAACTTGCGGACCTACCCGCACGCTCAGGCAGCTTTTTCACCAAATCAAAAAAAGTTGGGTTCGACATTTGTGAGAGAGAAAATTTAACGCCGTTTCCTTGAAGAACAACTGACCACATTATCTAATATACCCTATGTATTCAATTCTATTTATTTTGGTCCACAGCGGGTTTCTTCAATTTTGGATTATACCGAGATCGAATGTCCTGAAACCTATACCAAAACATGTAATTTCAAGATGGGTTACAAATAAAATGTATCTTTCTATTCAACTCCAAATAGTATATTTATTGAATACACATTATTATTTAGATTTCAAATAGGTTGCAAAGTTTACTTACAGTAAATTAGCTCAACTTTTTGCCAAAAATTGTGTATCGAATTCCCACCTTCGTATTTCAACATAGTAAGAAATGTCTTCCTGTTCACTTTACTCTTTCCACAACGTTTCCCTTTCTTGAATTTCGCTGATAAGAAGCTCGCTATAAATAATTATTACAGCCATTTCCAGGGAAAACATGAGTGGAACACGGACACAAACGAAACAGTAAACTGGAAAATGATAACCTCCCGGCAAAGCGCCCGCCTGGGCGCGCGACCAGAAACAAACTAGTTTGAAAATCAAACCCGAGCGTGCGACCTCAGCGCGGATCGCGACGTCGGGCGTCGGCACGTTGGACGCTCCGTTCGGTTTACATTGTTTGAAATCAGCTGGTCGCACGCTCACACGCGCGGGTCGCTCGATCGCGCGTTTCGGTCGTCCACGTAGGACATGGCGTAACGCACACACACTTATGCCGCGCGCGTGTGTGAGTAGTATTCTGTAGTATCCAAGAGGTCCTCCAAGGGTTTCATCTCTTCTCTGTGCATGGATACTTTTTCAAAGACAGTTGGCTAGCTACGTCACGATTGGCTAGCTACGTCACACCATTCAAATCTTCAACTTTCCTTAGCTTCTCTGATTTTTTAAAAACATTTTCTCGACGAACAGTCCGGATTACCGTTATTCCTGAGCCATACTCTTTTGAAAAAAAAAATTTAAAAAAATTGACTGAAATACCCCATTTAAGATGTAAAAATTTTTGAGACCACGCGGAGCCCTGTAGGACAAACCGTTCACTCCCTACGAGAACTTAAGGTTTGGACTAACGATAAATCAGAAACGTGAGTGTGAATCGCAAAAGAAGCCTAATCCTAAGCCCCGTTCAAATGTTAGCTGATCGAAATACAATCGATGTTTTTCTTCTAGTTGGTCGGTGGTAACAATGGCAAAGCCGTGTTCTTTGCAGACGAGTGATCTATATAGAAAAATAATAAGCCTTTGTGTAATAGTTTGCAGCGTTTTTTTAAATTTTAACCCCTGGTGTGTATAAAACCCTCTGATAGGCTACCAGTGTATAAGGGTCTGACAGACACGCAGCAACCGTAAAGTTGTTTTTAGTCACATGATGGGTTAATTAATATATTTTTCGTCAAACCAACATTTTAATAGTTAAAACAAATTAGACTTACTCCTCAGTAGACTATGGGGGTCTCAAGGAGTCTAATTTGAACAGAATTTCAAAAACTTTGATCTACGATACTCAACATGCGAATTCCAGCCCCCCCCCCCCCATGTCACTAAATTGGTGCCAGTCTAGGTAGGTAATCCGCAGAAGTTCACATCCGTATTCAAGGTGAAACACACAAAAATCCACGAAATATGCGGTTTCTGGTGTCCTGGCACCATGGTGGCACCACTAAGTAATTTGTTTCATGATGATTCTTGAAAAGCTATATTGATGAATGTGCCCTCAATGAGGAATTTCACCATGTCGGAATTTCCTATTTTTGACCCCAAAATCGGATTCAGCACCTCGAAAAACCTCCTAAGGCAAACTTTCAGCTCGGACTTCCTAATTTACGAATAAACAAAACAGTTTAGAAAATACGAATGTTTAAAAAATGCGGGAAAATGACGTCATTCTGGAATAGTTTATTTATGGCCGCTTGAAGCGCTGAGATCGAGAAATCTATAGTCCCCAGATGCAAAATTTCACGAAACAGTAAAGTTCGAAATCGATTAACTGAAGAAAAAAATAGAAAAAGCAAGATGGGGAAAATTAGGTTTCCCCTGTTTTTGTTTGATAACTTTTCTCTTAGAAAACACGATTTCGTCGTCCCAATGGGCAACACTGGGAGGAGACGGCGATCTGAACAGCCCAATCAGCGAGCGTTCCCGCTTCACATCCGTTTTCCCGGTTAGTTTTGAAATCAAAAATTTTGATTGTCTCCCAAAAATAACAGGAGACTTATTTTCCGAAATCAGCCCGATTTTCATCTATCCCACACCATTAACTATTCAGGAAAAATACAAACAGAATTCGGTGAAATTCCTTATTTCAGAGCTTGGGTATAATTAGTAAGCTATAAAGGAACGCCCCCTACCCATGCGAAACTCGATATTCTGGTGAAATAATGTGGAGCACTGAAGTCATCTGAACAAAAAAGAATTTCGCAAATCGGTTGGAAATTGAGGCAAAATTATGCCCGAAAACGTACGTTTTTTTGGTTGCCTGTGTATAAAGTGTCTGAGGGACACGGTGGTTTTCAGAAACTAGGGAACAAAGTACTTTTCGTGGCGGTTAAATCACGGCTGAAGGTTAGAATGGAGCCTTCTATAAAGGATGGGGGGGGGGGAGGTACTGAGCGCCTGGGATATTCTAGATGCTCACTGCTGTATACTTTATTGAAATTTCCCTCGTGTCTGTCAGACACTTTAAACACACCAGGGGTTAAACGGTTCTGTTTAGTTTCTACCCCCGGGAACTCTTCAGTTTCTACCCCCGGGAACTCTTCTGTTTCTACCCCCCCGGGAACTCTTCTGTTTCTAATGTATTTCTCCAATTTGTATGTAGAGTGTTACCTTTATCAAATATTCGCCTATTACTATTTCTGGTTTCAGTGGACCAATGACGGCAAATCCCTGCTTTGCCAATGCGGTCCGACCATTCAAATCGTTGATTTGGCGGAGTCTAAACCTGTGGGACAGTTGGGCGAGACTGACGAATCCTTCGACGGCACCTCTTCTGGAGATGACGTTCTCACTTTTACTCTCAGTGACAACAACGAGTTCGTCGTTGCAGCGTATAAAAGCGGTCTGTTCAAGGTTTGGCGGCTAGAAGGTGAGTGTTTTAGGTATTTAATCATTCCTTGGCAAGATGGTAACCCTCAAGATTCATTTTGGAGATGAAATTAATCAATAAGTAGAGGGAACATGATGGCTGAGCGGGGTTGGATGTTTGGTCGCATCGTCTATCATTTCTGGATGGGAATCCATTTACGCAGAGGTTTTGCAAGCCTTTTTGATTGGACCATGTGGCCATTGCGTAGTCAACGAATGGATGTGATTACCTGTGAATAGCGTGAATCCTCCAATCGCTGTGTATTTTGAACAGGGGACTGTATGCTTAATTTAAGGAAAGAGCGGTTTTCATGAAAGCGAAAATTAGGAGCGTGAGTACGAGATAGAGAGGTTTGCGAGTATTTATTCGGTTTCTCGATAATTAAAAGGATATAAAAGGATACAAATTAGGTCGCAAAGTATTACATATAGGTTGTAATGAGGAATACCTTGTTGAAATACGGTGATCCCGTTGAGAAGAGCCCTTCTGCTGGTAGGTACTCGAGCTGCAAGCCAGGAAGTTGGTCGCCCGGTTTCGCTCTGTCCGAAACTCGCAGTTGTCGTAAACGAGTGAAAGCCAAAAATGCACTGCTTTGCGTTTAAAGCTGATGTTTGAAATGCGACTCAAATAAATTAATTGAAAAACTGAATAAAAACTGGAAATATGCAAAGCGGGGGAGCAATAGATGCGGTGACGCGCGTGGTCTCGAAAAAGTTGTGACTGACTGGCTAATGGGAAGAATAGAGCTATTTTTACTGAACTTGATAAGATGAAGGGTTGAAAGGTGAGGCGCACGGTATCTAAGAGATGTTAGGTAAATTATTTACTTCGGAGAGTTCACTCCACGAAACAGTTAGGAAGAATTATTGGATTGAACACGCTGCCATTTGGACTTCAGATCGGTGAGCTTCCCAGCTCTCATGCTCCCTTATAATCTCGGTGCCACTATCATTCTCATGATTTTGAATATGATAGGATAGTCGTAGAAAATGAACTTAGGTATACAAATGATCTCCCAGGTGGCTGTCTGGTGTAGGGATGGGTATCGATGCTCGATATTTCAAAATATCGATATTTTTGTACCGATACTCGATATTTTAGTATCGATACTGCACTATCCGATATTTTTGGATATCGATACTTAGGATCCGATATTTCTAAATATCGAATATCGATACTGTTCTCGGGGAAAATTCAACATAATGGCAAAAATGAAGAAGAGGCTTTTGGGTCATAACTCTTTGGTTGCACAAATAATGTTTATATCATGGAAAAAATCACTCTGCTTGGACTCTTAATAGTGAAAAATGAATAGAAGTTGTTGAAGAAATTATTTTTCTTGACAAAATTGGATGATATTGATAGTTTGGGACACTAAAGTATCGATACTCGATATTTTAAAATATCGATACTCATGCCCTACGATACTTGGGATATCGATACTCGGATACGATACAGTATCGATACAAAATATCGATACTTTTATAACGATACCCATCCCTAGTCTGGTGACGTCCAGAGGTCATTTTGTCCAGCCTGACAAAACTGTCATCTCGCTCGCCCGTAATAAGTATCGCCAACTACATCAAGCCAATCTTTTGCGCAAATTGTGGAGAAGAGTGGGGGAGTTTACTTATCTCTTATCATCGTGAAAATCTCAAAGCATACGGTACTTTTTCGGGAACTTCTCCCCTCAAAGTGACTAACATGCCCTCTTATTGCGAACAAAAAGTATTACACAGTCCAATGTCCCTGCGAAGGTTTCAACATGGAAGACTAAACCTGTAGTTCTTGGTTCCGCCAAGAGGGTGCCATTTTTTCTAGAGGGGATGCAGACTTCCTGTGGTAGACCTGTAGTAGTACCTACAATCACATTACTGCTTTCAAGTGGGATTTTGCCCCAACTTTCTCGGTCAATTTGTTCTCTGAGGCATTATTCGTGTAATGCTCACTACACTAAATTTATTCTAAACATATTTATCTATTTTAACTATTTTGTTCGTTTTCTTACAGATAAAACATGTGTAAAACACTGGAAAAGTATCCACAAAGGGCCTGTCGCCAAAGTTGCCTTGAGCCCAAATGGAGCGATAATGGCGTCTGGAGGGACTGATTCGACTGTCAGGTTATGGGACCTCCGCCATCATGCTTGTCTGAAAACTCTTCGAGGCATTCAAGGAGTCACAAGGTAGGTCTTCGTCTATCCTTACTTGTGTCGTGTTTCCGAGTTGTGTGGAGAAAGTAATTATTAAGAATGATAATTGAAATAAAAGAGGTTTCTTGAGAATAATTTCTGCCTGGAAAAACTCTTGCTTGTCTATTTGTTTTAATTGGCGTTATACATAAGAGTATAACAATCGTCAATAATTAATAGTAGTAACAAATAATTGTCACAAATAGTCATAAAAGATCAGTCATTATGAAGCAATGTAGATTAATAAATTATACTTGCAGCTTTGATTTAGACGTTTGTAAAATTAACTGACTGATTCAATCAGCAGTTCAGTCCTAAGTCAAGAGTTTGACTTTTGTCTCTATTCAGGATCAGAGCACTTCAGGAACACCATTTCTTCAACATTGCATCTCTACGCTGCTGCTCTCGTATCAAAGTATAGTTGGATAGTCCCACTGATGATGTCGTGAAATCATCGGCAAACAAAAAAATACTTCCTGGTTCTTCAAACTGAAGTACCAGGTTATTTACGTAAATTAAGAAGCAGCAAAGCTCTAAGACACTGCTTCACACCGCATGGCATATCAACCTCCTCTGAATATATTGCATTTTAGCATCAACTTCCTTCCATCCCTCCAAATAGCTCTTGAAAAAAGAAATTGTCTTTGAACCAAAACCATAGTGCACAAACTATTGTTTGCTTAGAATACAAATTTTAAAATATTATAGGACTGTCATATACACATCGTACATTTTGAAACTAACTTTTAATTAGTATGTGAAATTATTATTACAATTGTAATGTGTAAATGTAAATAATAATTTTTGTAGTGTGCTGAAACTCATTTTGAGGGGCAGTGAACTTCTTGTCATCGCTTCGGGTGATGATTCGACCATCAAAGTTTGGAACAACAGCGGAGCAGAGCTCAAAACGTTTACTGGACACTACAGCCCTTTGACCGATATTCAGGTCACACCAGATTTGAAACACATGATAAGGTAAAGTACAGCATGTCTTTTCTATGTTGCATCTTAATGGGGAATTCGCCTCACAATTTTTTAATTTTTTTTTTCGAAAGAGGGTTCACTGATATGGAAGGAGACCATAGTGTGCTGCTCGAAAACGCATCCAAAAATTTGAAGAATTTAAGGAAAATGGAAATTCTAAATAAACCGGGAATCTGTGACGTGATGAGTTTCCCCTTATGACTGTAAAGTAAAAGTAAAAAGTAAAGTAAACAACCATTTCAGGTTGGATTTTTATCCAACTGCCATTGACGTCATCAGCTGTCTTCCAAAGGGAAGATCAGAATTATGTTCTGATGATTTCGCTCATGGCATCCCATTGCCTCACCACCGCCCTGGGTTTTGATGAGGGGGGTGAGAGCCCTGGCTGCATAAAAACGCATGCTGCCTGCAATGACCCTTGAACCCACAATCCCTGCAGAGGTTGGTGCAAAGTCCACTGCCAAATGACCCTTACGACAGCAGCGCTACCTCTGATAGCACACATGAAACAACTAGCTCACGTGATTGAACACACAAGTGCACTGCGAACTGGCTGAAAGAACCCCGGTTCCGAAAGAGACAAAAACAAGCAATTTTACTCACTCTTTTTTACAATACGATTCTACCCATTAGTTTGTCAATCATTATTAGTCTTCACCTTCTCTTATTTAGTTTCTATATTAGTTAGTTTTGATATTTGAATCACATTATTTGGGTAGGTCATTTCACATGGTCATGAGGGCGCCTACAACTCTACCTGTTGGCATTCTCTGACACTAGTTGCCGGAACTCCTTGTACGCTTCACCAGAGCACAGTTTAGCATGAAGAGCCCTGGGGAAGGACGTAATCAGTTTTCCTCAAGCTTCGCAGTGTTTTGCCCCTGCTTCACTTCTTTAGGCATTTTCTTCTACGTTAATTGTTTTCCCTTGGGTATTCCTGGGGCTAAACGTTATTCTAGGGCCCTAATATAGTACAGGGTGGCTGAAAACGGACGTCCACTTTTTAAAATGACGCCAAATTTTTAATTTTGGAGATATCAGGTTGAAATAAATTCCAAAATGTTCGTTAGGATTGGAAGTTTATTGTACAGTAAGAAAAAATCAATTATGGAATATTGTGCTAAGTAGATGGCGCCCTTGCTGATTAATGCACTGTTCAAGCCTTTCGGCGAAGTTGCTCATGACGTTATCCAACATTTCCATCGGGATGGCGGCAATTTCACGTGTGATCGCATCTTTGAGGTCTTAAAGAGTTTGTGGTTTATCCACATAAACCTTGGACTTCAGGTAGCCCCATAAAAAGAAATCACAGGGAGTGAGATCGGGCGAGCGCGGAGGCCATGGAATGTCAGACATTCCATTCTCCACTTCCATGGAATGTCATACTCCACTGCCATGGAATGTCAGACATTCCATTCTCCACTTCCATTCTCCACTTCCAAATTCCATTTCTCACTCAGACATTCCATGGCCTCCGCGCTCGCCCGATCTCATTCCCTGTGATTTCTTTTCATGGGGCTACCTGAAGTCCAAGGTTTATGTGGATAAACCACGAACTCTTCAAGACCTCAAAGATGCGATCACACGTGAAATTGCCGCCATCCCGATGGAAATGTTGGATAACGTCATGAGCAACTTCGCCGAAAGGCTTGAACAGTGCATTAATCAGCAAGGGCGCCATCTACTTAGCACAATATTCCATATGTTATGGTGGGGTTCCTCCTCTCGAAGCTGACCTTCCTCTTTGTCGGAAGACACGGTATTTGCAAAGGAACAACACTTCCGAATTGTAAACTAATTTTATTACCTGAAGAGACTGTACTATTTCAGAAACGGAACTCGAGTTAGCGATACTCCCCCTCGGACAGTATTTACTACAAATTTGATATCAAAATGATCACATGACACCTCAAAGGTTCACACTCAAGCGAGATACAACGATAACTGTTCGGGCAGAACTGAAGGAGGGCTTAACAGGTGCCCCCTCTCTTCTCTCAATAGTTTCAAAACCTGTCACGAGGGGATTTACGAGCAGCTTGTGGCGACACTACTGTGTTTTCGAGTTTCAAATAATAAAAATTGTTTAAAATAACAATGTCAGTAAATCTGATGATAATGCAAGTGAAATGGAAAACGTTCAATCTGGTTCAATCAGGGTTTCAGTCTTCGTTTTCATCAATCCATCACACGGCGATCCTGACGTTGCTTCCGTCCTCGGGAGCTCAGTTCACCTAGGGGACCAGACACAGCCCATTAGTGAAGAGAATATCAGCCTACTCCCGTCTCCATAAGTGAAGGGTTTCCCCTTCAGGCAAACAATTCAAAATAACAGCTTAGAACTGGCAAGTAAATTAATGCACATGCACAGTGGAGGTTGGAGGCACGAGGAAAATTTCAATGAACAAACAATTCCAAGTAACAAACAAATTGTGCAAGGAGGTACAGGAATTATCCTTTGATCAATATATTCGAGCCAGGTGAATCCAGTCGTTAGGAATCATTAAAAGCAACTCGTTCAAAAGGAACTCATTCAAAAGAACTGCTTGGGAAGGTTGTCTATCTCACTTGGGCTTGACAGTCACACTATCAGAAAAGTAATGACTGTAAGACGTAGACCACGTAAAGGGAAGGACATAGAACAAGGGTCCAACTATGACGCAGCCAACGTAAGGGTGCCAAGCAAGGTAGACTCCAGCCCACATTCCAAAATTAGACTCATACTTGACTGAGAAAATGATTATGATGATCACTGAGAAGACTTGGGGATCCAAAGTCAACATAGGTGGGATAGTCCACATTCAACATGATGATCACTGAGAAGACTTGGGGATCCAAAGTCAACATAGGTGGAATAATCCACATTCAACAAAATAACAAGACTGGGCGAATCCACAGTCACCTTGGAAGAGCAGTGGGTAGTCCACTATGAACAAAAACAGTCAAGAAAGTCAAAATTACTTCGATAAATCCCTGCTATCATCAGGGATAGTGCTAGAGCCATCAAAATTAGGAGCCTTGCGCAACTGTTCGTGAGGGTATTTCAAGTACTTCCTTGATCCTCCAGAAACATACTGCAATAAGTAGCGGTCATTTGGTAAAACCTTAACAATTTAAACGGTACTCGATAAGCGTTATCCAATATGATTAGATTCCTCACCTCCATCTGTGCAAAAACCAAATCGTTTTCCTCAAGCTTTATGCTGTCAAATCGATGCATCAATCGAGTAGCAGTATCTCGAAATTCATGTGTGCTAGTGAATAGAATGCTTCTAAGGTTTTTTCATATCCAAAATGGAAAAGAGACTCTTGTACATTGTTGACAACAGCATAACGTAGTGAATGTTGTACAACATGAAGATATCTTGGGCGTGTATGTCTCTGTACTTTCCTACACAAAATTCTTCCATGAATTTCATAAGTGTTTTGAATATCAGGATCAATATACGATGTTTTCCATGAGGTCTTAGTTTTTGGTGTTGCTGCTCTATGAGGGTGTTGATTAACAAAGAATTTGCATTTGGATTTTCAATAATTGGTTCCGAAGTTACAGTACTATCATTATTGTCATCAATGGGTTTTCAAACCTTGCAAAAAGGACCACCTTCTTTGGACTCGTGATATTAGTTCTTGTTTATTCTGTGTTGCACGAAGCGAAGCACAGTCGGTTACTACAATGAATTGGTAGCTTTGTAAATAATTATGAGAATGAATTGCGGCATAAACCACAACAAGAGTCTTCAGCTCTTAAGAGTGGTAACGTGATCCAGATAGAGTGGTTCTTTTGCTATTGTCAGACGCACATGCTGACAAAGTTTCGTATGGGACAAATCTCTAAAGATTATCTGGACCCAAGAGGATCGCCAGGTCAGTCATACGTCTTTAAACTTCAGCTTACCCAATCCCCGGCTAGGATAGTTAGGAAACTTAGCGCCTAGGCAGGACATTTACTGGCAGGATTTACTGCAAATAATTCTGATTCGCAAGTAGGCGCAAAAATAAGTCAGGCCTAACCACTGAAACAGCGGAGGAGACGACACTAACAGCTGTAGTATGCAACAGGTCTTGGCTTTTCATCAATGATGTTAATCAGTATTGATCCAAAACCTAAAGAACTTTCATCAATATGCAATTCAATTGGATAAGAAGGGTTGAAAATGGTTAACATTGGCTCTGCAATTAGGAGGCCAATAAAATGTTGTCTAACCTTTTCATGATCTTCCATCCTTTGTTGTCATCAATTGGAACAAAGGGGTTGCTAACTGTGCAAAATTATGCACAAATTGTCTAAAATTTGAAGCTAGACCAAGAAATTGGCGAAGTGTACAAAGAGTTGTGGGAGGTCGCAATTTGTGAGAGCTTCAACTTTAGTTTTATTGGGTCGCAACTCTCCGTTCTCTATCTCATAACCTACATATTTGATTTTAGTTACAACAAATGAGCATTTAGAGAAATTGGATGAGAAACCAGCAGCTGTTAATATTCCCAGAATACAATCTAAGCGTTCTAATGCCTCACTCGGAGTGCTAGCAGAAATCAACATAATTATCGTACATGTTGCATGTGACATAATCATGTGCTAAGACTCCTAAAGCTTTCATGATAGCTCGTTGATAGACACTTGGTCCGTTACGTACCCCAAAAGGTAAAACCAAAAATTCCCACTGTCCATCTGGTGTTACAAAAGACAGTTTTTCAATGGAGTCTTCCGAACAGGAATTTAATAAAATCCACAGGCAGCATCCAAGATGGTGAAATACTTAGCTCCACTAAATCGAGCAATTTGATCAGTAATCAACGGCAAAGGAAAATGTTCTGGGACTGTGTTCAAATCCAAGGAACGAAAATCAACAGTCATCCGAAAACCTCCAGTCTTTTTCTGAACAAGAAGTACCTATTGGACTAAAAAGGGGATGAGCTAGGACAAATTACTTTTGCATCTTAAAGTTCTTTTATGTGCTCTCGAACTAATTCACATTGTACAGGAACAGGACTGAGTCTATAAGGACGTTGTTGTACTGTTTTAGTTGGATCAATGAGAAGAATTTTAAATGTTCCAGTGGTACTTAATGCGTGTGGTTAGAACTCCTGTGATGAAGAATTTTGAATATTTTTGTAAAAGATTAACGAGTTTTGATTTTTGACTAATAGGAATATCTGTGTGTAATTCGTTGAAATTCACATCATTTACTGGTGAAACTTGACGACTTTCTGATAATGAGTCTACATGTGTGGGTAAATCAAAGAATGGAACGGTTATGGTGTGACAGCCTGGGATCTCACTGAACAACACAACCACATACTTTGTAAACCGATCCAGAGAACATCGATCTATCAAAAATCAGAAAATTCATAATTAGATTTGCAAGTGTTATCAGTTCCAGAATGCTTATCTCTCTTAATATCATTATCCAATAAAACTTTTGACTCAATTCCAAGAATTGTGTCCTCGATTTAACACGAATTTCATTCATAAAAAGTCCAGTAGTGTCCAGTAAAATATTCTCAGTAGTAGAAGACATGATAGGAGGATCGTCCTTCCTCAATTTGCACGCATTTGGGATAATCACCATATAATAATCTGTCACAAGAATTTCTCGCCCCAAAATTATGGGCACTGGAAGACAGCTCTATCTGCCACTATGTGAAACAAAACATGGTATCACGACCATTGATGGTAATTAAAACTCGTTTTTGGCATTTAGAAATGGTTACTGCAGATCCTATTCCATGCAAATGAACTATATTGTTAAAGGAAGTGCCTTGTAATTTAGAACTAATGGACATACGAAGGAGAGAGCATTCTGATCCTGAGACGAAAAACGCTGAATATGATTACATAAAGGTTTATAAATTTTCTACATAGATCACTCGTGTTTCTGATTCATCTTAAGTCCAACTCTTAAGTTCTCATAGGGAATGAACGGTTTGTCCTACAGAGCTCCGCGTGGTCTCGAAAATTCTAAAAATTCTATACTATCTTAAATTGAAGGAAAAACAATACCTTTATACCAAAATTTTTTTGAGCTAGGGCGTTTTCAAAATTTTAACTCTTAGAAGTGACCGACATCAACCAAAATCTCAGGGGCACAACTAGACCCCAAATTGAGTCCATATACTAAATTTCATCAAAATCAGTCAATGGGAACTAAAAAAAGTGCCGCGGACGGCCAAATTTTTATTCAATTTTTGGATTCTACATACCTTGAAATGTAAACCAACAAATTTTGAGGAGGGGGTTAGAAATTGTTTTAATCTTGGTCGATTCCAGAGGTTCATTATTGAAAATGATAAACCAAAAATAGTGGAATACATCACCTCGGTAAGTAAAAGTGCCTTCTGGATTAGCAACGCATAGGCCAACGTGCTTCTCTGCTGGCTTGGACATCAGACTTCTGTATTCTCCCGGGCCTGGTCTTGATGACTGCTTCTTCTTGGGACAGTTCGGTGAGATGTATCCTCCTTGGTTGCAGGCAAAGCAAGTAATAATTGTACTGGTGATGGGTTGCTTTGATAGGTGACTTGCTGAGGTAGTCTCAGACACTGATGTGTGACGCTCAAAAACTTTGTGTTCAGTTCGTTGACAATGCCCACAGCGAAGATTGAAGTTTTGAGGAGATGAGAAAAAGAGGTTTAATCATTTGGGCAGCGTTTTGAAGAGGTGATTCTTGATTCTAAGAGATTTTGTCAGCCATTGCTTTCATAACTCTCGCTTGTCCAAATAATAAATTGTGTAGTTCATTCCTGAAATCATACCTGTCCGATCGTATGGTGAGGGGGGTGGAGGAACAGGAGGTCTCCGACGATCTCCACTCGTGTCTCGTTAGCACTCGTAAAAATTCGGCAACATCGCGTTCGGAAGTGCGTAGGTACGTGACCTTGGAAGGGTGTACCCCCCCTCGCCTCGTCCATCCTCTCTGGTCCGGTGGAGGGTTTTCCCCTCGAGGTATTTTCGGCTCGTCCTGAAAATGGCGGACGTAGACTTGAATGACCGATGTTTTCACAAACATCCCGGGCGTTTCCGACGTTTTCACGAAATAATTGTTCACAGAGTCACTATTGAATTCACGATTTTCACTAAATCTGGCACGTAAGTTGTTTATCCCACTTCTGATGTTATGGTGGGGTTCCTCCTCTCGAAGCTGACCTTCCTCTTTGTCGGAAGACACGGTATTTGCAAAGGAACAACACTTCCGAATTGTAAACTAATTTTATTACCTGAAGAGACTGTACTATTTCAGAAACGGAACTCGAGTTAGCGATACTCCCCCTCGGACAGTATTTACTACAAATTTGATATCAAAATGATCACATGACACCTCAAAGGTTCACACTCAAGCGAGATACAACGATAACTGTTCGGGCAGAACTGAAGGAGGGCTTAACAGGTGCCCCCTCTCTTCTCTCAATAGTTTCAAAACCTGTCACGAGGGGATTTACGAGCAGCTTGTGGCGACACTACTGTGTTTTCGAGTTTCAAATAATAAAAATTGTTTAAAATAACAATGTCAGTAAATCTGATGATAATGCAAGTGAAATGGAAAACGTTCAATCTGGTTCAATCAGGGTTTCAGTCTTCGTTTTCATCAATCCATCACACATAACTGATTTTTTCTTACTGTACAATAAACTTCCAATCCTAACGAACATTTTGGAATTTATTTCAACCTGATATCTCCAAAATTAAAAATTTGGCGTCATTTTAAAAAGTGGGCGTCCGTTTTCAGCCACCCTGTATTTGTCTTGAAATTCCAGAATCTAAAACTGAGGCAAATTCCCCATTGCACGTTTTCTCTTATAATGGATGTATTCACTCCTTGATCCTAAATTGAGTAATGCTAACTCTGTTCACAGTTCTGGTAGAGATAGAGTGGTCATATTGTGGGATTTCAACTCAACCCAGCAAATCAACGTACTTCCGATGTACGAAGGGATCGAGGGAATGATCCTCCTGCCCAAGAAAATTGTCATCCCAGGAATTGATGTGAAGATGGAAGGCGGTATTTACGTTGCTACTGGTGGATCGAACGGTAAAATTTCATATTCCATTCCAGACGCTATGAAGTTGTGGATTAGTTTAGAAGTTTAGAACGTGACTTTTTCGAAGTTTTAGAAAAGACTATGAAGTTTTAGAATAACCCATAAAATAGCGGATATTATAAAACATAGCTACTACTCCAAGTAAGTATATTATTTAGTTTATCTATGATATCTTGTCAAATTGTGATATTTCGTTGTTTTTTTCGAATTTTTAACAGTGGTGTGACTGTATTTCTTGTATGTATGAGTGTGTGTTTGTGGTTGTCCTCCCTCGTCGGTTGGGCTGACGCCTGGTCGGCTGCGGGGTGATGGTGGTATTCTGTCATTGTGCGCCTTGGGGAACCGCCATGGTGGGTGGCGCCTGGCCGACGTGTGGGGGCCCGCTTGCGTTGCTTCCACCCACTTGGCTATTTTCTTAATAGTCGACTCATAGGTTTTCATTATTATTTATCCTACCTCTTACCTATTTATCCTACCATTCGTTTGATTTCTTTCAACACCATAATATAATTGACTGTTGTATTGCCTTATTGTAGACTGCTTACATCTAAATATACAAATAACAGCAAAGATTGTGACATGGAGTGGTTAAGGGGGTCTCAGTCGGTTGACGTTCGTTCCTCGTTCCGGGTCAGTATTTCGCCAAATAAAAAAGGGGCAAAAACTTGAAAAGTTGTACCAAAATTTGAAATTTTAAAGGATTTTAGAAATTCATTAGTGCACGGCCCTAGGGAATTGAAAAACTGAAATGTTTCCAATCATCAAAATCGAACAACCAGAACAGCCAGAGGATAATGGGAAAACCCGTTACTTCATTTGAATCGATGAAAATAAAAACAGTACAAGTCCATTTTTGACGATTGTTGAAAAATGGCTTTTTGTAGGTTGTAACCAGTAGAACTACGCATTGAGCACAAGAGCAGTATGCTAACCACACTCGGTAAGCTTGAACAGAGCCTAAATGAAAATGATTGAGGGAAAAAACAGTAGGACTCCATGGACTTATACCACCTGACACCTGATATCTCGATAAGCTGATTGGGGACATGTACTGTTGTCATTCTCACTGATTCATTTGTTTTTCCCATAAAATTTAGTTAAACTTGAAGTTTTCAAAGGTTTTAGAAATTCATTAGTGCATCAGCTTTGGGAATTGAAAAACTGAAAGATTGCCGCTAGAATAATCAAAATCGAACGTTAATTGCCAGAGAAATTTGGGAAAAACCGTTTAGTCAGTAGTTTTTTTTTTTTCATTTTTCTTTAGCAGTTGTTCGATTTTGATGATTCTGGCGGTAATATTTCAGTTTTTCAATTCCCTAGGGCAGTGCACTAATGAATTTCTAAAATCCTTTACAATTTCAAATTTAAGTACAACTTTTTGAGTTTTTGCCCCTTCAATTTAGCTAAATACTAAAAGCGAACGGCGACCGACTGAGGCCCCTTTAAGGCTGCCCTTCTGCTTCCAGAGTTCACAATCACCAGCTTAGGGCTGGGTATGGGTGCCATAGGTGATGTAGCATCATCACGTGCGTCCATCTGCACCAGGTTCAGAGGTAGTTCTCTTCCTGGTGCTCCAAGAGCTGCTCCCAATGCAACCGATATTGTTTGTACTCCAAAAGGAGGAGAGAACTACAACTAGGTGGTGTTTGTTAGCTGTGGAAACACTTCAGCCCTAACCACCTCAACCCGAGCATTCAAGCCCTTAAACCAGTCTGGACTTATCGAGCTCAGCTTTGGGGCTGTACGGCTCAGTCAAATCGAGACATCATCCAAAGATTCCAGAAAAATTTGCTAAGAACTGTTGTCAATGCCCCATGGTACGATGCTTTAAAGCGACTAAGATGTCACGTCAACGAGGAAGCTGTCCAACTCCTTGATACAAGCGATATCATCAGAAGATTGAAGCTTACCAAACCACTTGACCTTTTGCTTACTTGTGAAGGAGTGAAGTGAAACATCCACCATCATTAACTAAACTCAGTGATGTACCTTAGTTTTGAATACTTACTCGTATTTTCAAAATAATATTGTTAATAAGATATACTTGGCGCAATAAAGAATTTTAAAAAACCTCCTCGTAATTGTTGTAGGTGCCGTACGGATCTGGGACGTTCGCGGAGCTAAAGAGTTGTACGTCCAGAAAAACTCAGTCATCTCCAAGGCCAGCGACGAGGATGGCGTCAGCATCACACACCTTCTGCTCAACCAAGCAACCTCGTGTTTCCTCGTTGTCTCTGCAGAACACAACATATTCATCCAGAACATTGATTCCTTTGATTACGTTAAACAGGTTAGCTATCATTGAGACATTTCCGAGATTCTTCATACCACTTTAATACTTTATAATACTAGGAAATAAAAATATCGAATGCGATGTATGATTATTATATTATGATGAATTTCGATTTAACATGTCGTCATTTTCAGCTGGTAGGTTTTAGTGATGAGGTTCTCGATATCACGTTCGTCGGTAAAAACGAAACTCATTTGGCAGTCGCCACGAACAGCAAGGACATCAAAGTTTACAAGCTGAGCAACATGGATTCTCAGATCTTGCAAGGACACACAGATTTCGTCATGGCTCTTTCACACAGTAAAGCTATGCCTGAAGTATTCGCTTCTGCTTCCAAGGTGAATAGTTAAGTCTAAAGTTTCAACATATCATCACAAAAACCAGACAGGTCTTAAGGACAGCTAACACACTTGTGAATAAGGGTCTGTTTGGAGAGGCTGTCTGGAACCAGTTTGGAACTAAACCGGAGCTGAAAAGGGGAGGGGATAGAGGCGAATGGACTCCTCCGAACCGTTCAGGACTGCCTCTCCGAACAGACCCCATGACTTATCCGCATTCTACTTCTGGTTGTAACCTTCATCTGATCGCGTGGATGGCTAACTGCCGCCCGCGATGACTGTTGTGCGCCAAAACATAACTGGCACGCAAGAGAATGGGAAGATGCAGTTGTATTCTCTAGTTGGTCACTTTCTCACAAGATGCTACGAAGAAAATTAGATTTATGGAAGGGATTGTGATATTTTAGTCACTAGGCAGTAAGCGCAGGAAGAATATTATGACGTTATTTTTTTAACCAAAGTTTAAAATTTTTTTTAATAACAGTTTTGCATGTTTTCTTCTAATAATGTGATTATTTATCTTCTGCTATGAAGAAAAATCTGATTTATTGAATAGAATGTGATAGTTGGTCTGTTCAGAGAGGCAGTCCTGGACGGGTTTTGGAGGAACCCGGAGGAGTCCATTCCCCTATAGCTACCCCCTCCTCTTTTCAGTTCCGGTTTGGTTCCAAACTGGTTCCAGACTGCCTCTCTGAACAGACCCAGTTTAGTCATTAGGCAGTAAGCCCAGCACGAATATTTGTATGACATTATTTATTTATTTTTACTGAACATTTTTCACTCTAAATAATGTGTGGAGGAGCGCATGCCTCTTCCGAGAGGCACAGGGGTGCTGAACGAAAGGGAGGGGGGTAGCGCACGGCGAACCGAACGGGTTGGATTTCTGTGCGTCAAATCGTTCATCACGAGTCTGTTCTCTTATCTTATCACTAATCACCTGTTGAAAGTGTTGACCTCAAAGCGTTTGGAAACACTGAACATGTAGAAAAGAGATTGAATTGAATCACTACTGGCCAGAAATCGTAGTGTGATTGCCAGCCTATATTCAGGGGGTATTGCTTTTCTGAATTTTGTGTCTTTTTCAATTTTGGGCTTTATCATATTCAACAAATCAAAAAAGTTGGCCTTTGACATGCGAGTAAAATTTTTGAATAGCACGTCGTCTGCTTTTACTTGGCTTAGAGTTCCATAATTATCCTGCTCTCTCAAAAAGTTAATCATCCACTTGGACCGCTTCTTTCTCGATTTCTTCTGTTTTGAATCCAAAATTACAATATACACTGCACTTAACATGAGAAGCGAAGTTGCTTCTACCAATTCCATTGCGAAGATTGCAAGACAACTGACGCACAAATGTGGACAGGAATCTCTTGCCTCTCGAGCATGCGTCAAGGGGCATGCCCCATGACGCAAGTTGACAGTTGAAAGACGAAAACTTTTTTTTCCATCTGTCTTCATGGAATAGCATGGAACAACCATCCACTGATGTTAACTCCATGAGAACTTTGTCAACATGATGTGACCAATAGATGGTTGTTGTATAATCCTAACTGTACTATTTCAGACTCCTTGGTAAACCTCATTCATGCTGATCAGGAGTAGATGGTTTAAGTTCTGGGTTGCTCTAGGAGACAATTCAGGCTGCGGATCAGTTTCACCTCTTATCTTAATACCCAATGAAAATTTAGATTGTTTTATAATATACGACCTTCAATTTCAGGACATGACAATCAAACTGTGGCAGCTATTAGAAGATGACAACATTTCTTGCATTGCATCTTTCATTGCTCATGGTAAAACTGTGACTTCTTTGAAATTTGCCGAATCCTCAGCCAAATTCATGGTTTCTGGCAGTGAGGAAAGTACTCTCAAAATGTGGAAACTACCCAAAATCAATAAAACAGGTGAGTTTAGTGTGATGGTGAATTGTTGACGTCCTTACCTCTTCAGGATTGGACCAGTAAGATGATTGTGTGTTAGGGTGTCCCTTATTTTACGACCTTTATTATTTGAAGTTCTTACCCCCTCATTTTGTTCCATTGGGTATCCAAGTACCCCACAAAAAATTGGTCGCCCTCGGACAACACGTGCTGCATCACCTCTTCCTTCAAGACCTGTCAACGGTGCAGCAGAAAGAGCTGTAAAATCAACTCAAGACTTTCACGGTCTCCAAAATGCTGTCGAAGACCAAAAACTGGCCTTGCGCCTGTGATTCTGGGATAATCGGCAATGAGGAATTTCACCATGTCGGAATTTCCTATTTTTGAGCCCAAAATCGGATTCAGTACCGAAGCAAACTTTCAGCCCGTACTTCCTAATTTACGAATAAACAAAACAGTGTAGAAAATATGAACGTTTAAAAAAACCGGGAGGATGACCTCAACCTGGAACAGTTCATTTACGGCCGCTTGAAGCGCTGAGATCGTAAAAACTATAGTCCTCAGATGCAACATTTCACAAAAGCCAGTAAAGATCGAAATCGAAAAAACTGAAGAAACAAATAGAAAAAGCAAGATGGGGGAAATTAGGTTTCCCTTGTTTGATAACTTTCCTCTTAGAAAACACGATTTTGTCGTACCATCGGGCAACACTGGGAGGAGACAGCGATCCGAACAGCCAATCGGCGAGCGTTTCCGCTTCACGTTGAAGAGGTCCGTTTTCCCGGTTATTTCTTGTAATCATAAATTTTGATTGTCTCCCAAAAATAACAGGAGACTTATTTTCCGAAATCAACACGATTTTCATCTATCCCACACCATTACCAGAATTCGGTGAAATTCCTCATTGTTCCCTGACAGTAAGGCAGAGACTATGAGAGGTAGTTCCCCATGTGGATACATTTGAATCGGTTTTTTTAAAGGGCGTGAATCCTTGCAACCAAACTTGTGGGAAATCAAAAAAAACTTCCTTTTGCCGCTATTGAATAAAATTTTGGATTTTCAAAAGCGATGTCTACTCTGGTTGAGACCTCATTCGCACATCCTTTCAATTGCAAACGATGCGCCTAGGGTTTTAGAACGGAAAAATGAAGAAAAAGTAAAATGGCAATTTTATGGACTTACGCCCTTTTTAAAAAAACGATTCATTTAAGATCAATTAATACATTGCTGTTTACTAGTTGAAGAGTTTTGGAGTTTTTCCTAACTCTTGATAACTTGAAAATAATTCGCAGTCGATTGATGGGCAGCCCCGAGGGCCGTTTTTTACTAGAAAACCTCAATTTTAGTTGATTCAAACTTTTTTTGGCCCGCTAATCCTATCCGATCGTGTTAAAATTTTTACCAGGGCTTCATCAGACCTTCTCAAACAAAGATTGGAAAGTTGAACTCAGTCGGACCAGAACGAGACGCAAAAGAAATGTTGGCGTTTACGTAATAAGCTGGCACTTTGGTGGTTCTCATGTTATCAACAATATCATCAAGTGGTGATACTGGACGTTGTAGCGTTGTCCAAGGACGACAAATTGTGTTGTGGGGTACTTAGGTACCCTGTAGAACAAAATAAAACTTCCAGTTGTCGAAGATATTCTTAAATAGACATATGAGGGACACCCTAGGCTAGATATATTCATAGGTACTATCCGTGTTTGACACAGATCCAACGGCAGATCTATCAAAACATTGGGTCTGTTCAGAGAGGCAGTCTGGAACCGAACCAGAATTGAAAAGAGGAGGGGGTAGAGGCGAATGGACTCCTCCGAACCCCTCCGAACCGTTCAGGACTGTCTCTCCGAACAGACCAGTAATTGCCACTGCAACCTCCTCCTTCGCTATCTGTTGTGCACTTACGACGCTGTTTGTACAACTGCTGAAGAAATTTTGTATCTTCCCTGTTACTACTAACCTTATCTTAACGTGTGTTATAAATTTTGCAGGTGATCCTATTGATGTACTGAATATCAAAGGTTTAGTAGCTCACGACAAAGATATTAACGGCGTTGCTGTGTCACCAAACGATCAAATCGTTGCTTCAGCGTCCATGGATAAAACTGCTAAGGTTCCCTTAACATCATTAAATGATATTAAGTAAATTTTATTTATTTAGATAAGAAAAGATTTATTTGTTTTCTTTACAGGTATGGATAAATTAATACAAAATCCTATCTCAGTGATGGCCTAGGCCTCCCATAGGGTGGGCGCTAAAAGTTCCTACCTACATATTCTTTTTTTTATTTCAAATTAACTTATTATTTCCCATATAAATGATTAATTACTATACAGAAATGAACAGTTGTAGATTAGTAGTTAAATTGCTGTATCAAAAACCAGCGGTATTGCCATTTCTCTCTTGCGAATCCCGCCAGCTGTAGGATGTTTGTTGTTTTTAGAGGTTCTAAGCGTTGCAGCCTGTTCAACTGCGCGTGCCCGAACCATTTTTTTCTCATTTCGAGAAGCACTGAGCACCTGCTTATTTAGGTTTGTTCCAGCAGGGCCAACCGTGGTCGATAGAGGTGTATCGGTCAGGAGTGAACGAATTGAAAAGACTTTGTTGAAATTGAAAATGAACGTCGAATTGAAAATGACCTTGTCAGAACTGAACGGGTTATCAAAATGAACACGGTCATTCGTTCATCAACTCACCAATTACTAGAACAACGGCAGAAGGCCAGCAAAATAAATTAATTGCCCGCAATATGGATGTATAATGTATACATACATGTTTGTACATGGATCATTGTATACATACATGTTTGTACATGGATCATTAATGTGTGAAAATGTCAAAGAAGTATCAACAGAAAGAAGTAGATGGAAGTGGTTTTCTAAGCAAAACTTTCCATCATCCAAGCGAAGAATGGACTGAGGACTAAAAAGACAAAACACTCAGAGACTGATTCATACGATTCGAATCGATCTTTCATTTGTTTTTGTCTTTTAGCTCATTCGATTCATTCAAATCGCCTACTCATTGTAACCTATTCCGACTCGATCGGTTTTTCGGCTCAGCGTTTTTTTGAGTCGCCACCTCAAAAATCCTGGATCCCAACGTTTCGACGCGTTCGGTTTACAGACTCGCTCGTTTTTGTGACTGCTGACCAGTTTGTTGTTTGTCTTGTGAGTGACGGGTGAACGGATTCAAAAGACCTGGTCTCTGTAATGAGTGACTGTTAGGGATTCGAATCCGCCAAATGACCTTGTATTACACACCTCTAGTGGTCGACCGCGGTGAGCATAAAAACCACAGCCTTATAGATCGCGATTGTGTGACCGCCACCATGGATCAACCAGTGCTGGAACACTCAACAGCCAGTTGGTCAAAAATCGCGTTACTTCTGAGTTTGTGTGACTTCAGGTTTCCAAACCTGCATATATTGTCGCTTAGGATGCATCATGAATGAAAAACCTCTTCTCATTCCTGTTATCATTTAAAATTCCTAAAAACTGTTTCTTTGTTGAGGTTGGCAAAAAATATTGTACAGATCCAAAGCAAGCAAAGCAGAAGAGTTTTTTCGTTCTCCTGATAACCAGCCAAATTCTCATTTCACATGTTGTCTCTTAGCCCTCGAAATAGGAATCATTACAATTCTGAATTTGTACGAGTAACATGAAAAAAAAGTCTGCCAATAGCGGGAGTGGCACATAGCTTCCTCTTATCCATAACCCGATAGATGATCCGATTCATAGTAGTTAATCTGACAACATCAATAATTATGAACCTTGCACAACCCTCATAGGGGACCATCTACAGGTCAACCCGCACAATATCTGAATATTTCCTCGAAATCGGATGGAAAATATTTTAGTTATGGCTGTATTCATGTTTGCGCCTGCGCATTGGCTACTATCAGTCTGGGGTGATGATTTGCATAGGGAACTCCAACCCGTACAATCCCTGAAAATTTCATCGAAATCAGGCATAACTGCTATAGGTTTGCCTATTACAAGGATTTCATGACACACAGACAGACAGACACGAAACCAAAATTGTTCAAGAAGGTCTAAAACGTAAAACGCAAGTGAAAATTTGATTTTGGAGAACATTTTTTATTCAACCTCGAAAAGTGAAAACTATGCTTCCGCTACCTTTGTATAATCGGAAGCAAAATATATATTGGTGGGTAAGTATGATATTATTGAATAGTCACAATGTTAATGCAACTTTACCTTCACGAGGGTGTAAAGAGATTTCCACGTTTCCTTTGCGAGATCGGGAAATTTGAAGACATTGGGTTGGTTAAAGCTTCATAAGTTTCTGAAAAAAAGGTCTTCCATCAGGAGGGTGAAAAAAAATCCATTTACACATCTACTGTCAAATTTTTACTGTCTGATGACTAGAGCTCGGAAAATATGCACGAAAATTTCCCGAAAATATGCACCGGAAACTGGAAAAATATGCAAAATATGCATTTGCCCTTAAAACTGCATACGACTTTGGAATTTCAGTATTTTAAGAAAGGATGTTCCATATTATTAAATTTTTTTTAGCCCTTTTTGCTCCTAGAAAAAAGTTATGAAGCATCGGGTAAAGTAAACAAGCAATTCAAAAAATCAGTTATACATTTTTCATTTACTTTTATACATTTATACGAACTAGGTATAAAATGTAAAGATGAACTACATAATATGTAGTACGAATACATATAATATTATTGTATTGGACAACAATTAGAACCTCCAAATATCAGGTGTAAAACAGTGTCTCCTGTCACTTAAAATTTCTTTCAATGCAGAAAACGATCTCTCTACATCGCAAGATACAATAGGCAAAAATTTAAAAGTGGAAATCTCTTTTGGAGAGTAGGGAGAGTCCCATAAGCTGTCTTTCCTTTGAGAATTTTCGCGATTTGAACCACTGAAGACCACCCTGGATTTTTCGATAGGACCCCCTCCAGTTTATCCTTGACGGCTTTTCCAGTTGTTCCATGCCAGTGGGAGCTTTTTTCGAGCAGGTCGGGAACAGCACAACAGTCAACTTCCAGCACTGACTTAAAAAAAAAATCCAGAATACGCCAAAAACTGGTAAAACATGCTACAAAATATGCAAAAATCCCCAAAATGACCAAAAAATGCGAAAATCCCCAAAATGACCAAAAAATGCAAAACTCCCAAAGTGATCGAAATATGCAAAAATATGCAATTTTAATTTCAATTTAAACCAACGCATATTCTTCAGAAACCTCCAAAACGTCCAAATACAAAGATATACCGCATAAAAAAAGATATGCAAAATATGCAAATTCCGAGCTCTACTGATGACTGTACTCAAACTCGAATCCACCAAAAAACCGTGGGAGGTCCTTCCACTGAGGAGCTCGTTTTGAAATGAGTAGGGGCGGCACGATACCACCGATATATCTGAGTATCGATACTTTTTTTGGTATCGATACCGATATTTGTCTCGATACTTTTGATGCAAAACTCAAACCGGTATCGATACTTTCTTGACGATATTATCGTAAATTTTGCCAAAGTAAATTGGTGAAAAAATACCAAATAAGTAACTAGAAAATAATACCATAATATGGTCTGCCACAGAATGACACTCAAAATAGGCTCTGAATAGTATAAATTGAAACGATATTCATATCGCCGATATATCGCCACGACAGCCTCAAAATAGTATCATTATACAATGTGAGCTTGGAAGGAATTTAAACTTACAACAAGAGGGGGGCGTGCAAAATATTAATGGTGATGGCTACATCAGTCACGTGCGAACGGCTTATTTCTAATAATAAATAGTATTATTTGTATTGAAACTGATTTATTACTTGATCCTTTCGATTTCTAGTGGAAGAAAAACATCATTTCATTGAACAGAGATTTCTTGCAAATAAGAATTGGAATCGAAATAAAATGGAATAATTATTAATTTTTACTACATTTTAAATTATTGGCTTTTATTACATTTTTAATTCCCATTGACTTTTATTGCATTTTAAATCATTGTTTTTTAAAAACTATATTGGCTTTTCTTAATTAAGTAATAGGGTTTTTATTTGGAGTGAAAAATCATCGGTGGGTTAATTTGAAATATCGGTGGTATCGATACTTTGAGCCAATATTATCGAAGTATCGATATTTTATTATATCGGTATCGAAAAGATATCGGGTATCGATACTTCATGAGAAATGTCGTATCGAAAGGAGTATCGATACTTTGGAGTATCATGCGGTCCCTAGAAATGAGAAGGTTAAGATAGAGGTTTCTTTTGCGTGAGGTTTCCAATCCCGACCTCAAAGCGGTCGGATTCTGGAACATCAGTCGAACCGCCAAGTTGGGCAGATTCTCTTGCTGGAACAGTGGTTAGTCCTAATGCGCATGCGCCGGTCGGGAGGATCAACCGCGGTTGCCTTGCTGGAACAAACCTAAAGATGAAATATGTCCTCTTCTTCCCCACTGTCACACAATTTATTTATTTTGAAACCCATCCAGTTGCATGTTTGTCTTGATCTTGTAATTATTGATTTCTCTTAAAAAATACGTTGTTCTCTTCGTCAACAGTTGTGGGATGCGAAAAATCTGTCGCCTTTAGGAACACTGAAAGGACACCGAAGAGGCGTGTGGTCCGTTGTTTTCTCACCTTACGATCTAGTGGTGCTCACTTGCTCTGCTGATACAACACTGAAAATCTGGTCGATCAGCGATCTGTCTTGTTTGAAGGTCAGTCCAAAAAAAGTGCATTCTATTAAATAATAAATAATTATACGATTACAGGATTATAATACCATCCAGAACTAGTATATTGGATCTGTGGGAAACCACCCAGTTTAGATATGATTTTAGTATAATAAACAAAAGACCAAGCGATGGACCTTCCACCAGCCAGACTACCTCATAGGAAATTCCCAACATCAGAACGAATTCTGATCTTCCCCTTGAAAGACAGCTTATGACGTCCGCGACGCCAGGAATGGCATTCGGTCGAAAATGCAACCTGAAATCACCTCAACCTTACTTTTTCACAACATTACCTATATTGTCTCACATAGGGAAAATGAAACGAGGTCCATCAGAGCCCCTTCTTACTGGATCGATCAACCTTTTTCGTTGTTTCAAATGCTTAAATTGTTTGTGCCTCTCGATGATAACGATAAATTGTGTGTTACGTACAATTTAGCCAACGCAATTTCGTTTTACCTACTTTCTTCTCGCTGCAGACGCTTGAAGGGCATGAAGCTTCTGTGATTCGTGCAGCTTTCCTCAACAGCGGATTCCAAATTATCAGTGCTGGCGGTGACGGTCTACTCAAACTTTGGTCTGTAAAAACTGCTGAGGTTATTTCCACTTTCGATCGACACCGCGGAAAAGTTTGGGCTCTTGCAGGTACGTACAGTTCTGAATAAATCAACCTCTTCCTTTTTCTAGTGTGATAAAGAAATTTCTTCGTGATTAGGGATGGCATATCGAATGAAATATATCGATATACAGATCAAACGATATATCATGAATGAGATATCGATACCTACGATATATCGGATAAAATATATCGATATTTCGATATATCGGAAGATCTAACTTGGAAAATCTTGTTGAAGTAAATACGTGAGTTAAAACATTTTAAGCTACACAAACATCATTTTGGAAGAAATTTATCGATATACTCGACATATCGGAAGATTTACATGGAAAAACTCTTTGAAGTTAGTATTTAACCCTCTCAAAAGTTTCATGGTTTACGTTACAACGTATGTAGGGATGGCAAATCGAGTGAAATAATATTTCCAAATAAGATTTTCCAAGAAGATCTTCCGATATAATATATCTTGGAAAATCTTATTGATGTAAGTAGGTAGGTGAATTGAAACGTTACTAATATCATTTTAGAAGAAATACATCGATATACTCGACATATCGGAAAATATACTTGGAAAAACGGCTGAAGTAAGTAGGTATTTAACCTGGTTTAAAAAGTTACTGGTATGAATTATCGAAATTATCATACGTAGTCGTAAAAGTGCGAAAATGTCATGGTTGTCAGAGCACTAGGTCAGTAGCAGAGGGTTTTTGGGGTTGCAAAACTACTCTCAGGGCTCCTAAAACATAATATAAAAAATCATAGATACCCTCGCCGTAGCAATGTTTCATTAATTTATAAATTGCTTCAACTCGTATAAGTATTAGGTAGTTTTAATCTGGACCCCCCCCCCCCCATTACTTTTGGCTCAAGTCAAATAATTGAAGAATAAACGAACTTGTGAAGTTCATTCATAATTATATCCGGAAGGGCACTTTAGGACATTTAACATTGTAGTGTAACTCCCAAGTACACGTTTTTCTCGGCTTCAAAGAAAAATATTTGAAATTGCGCGGGACCGCAGTTTCAAGTGAGAAAAAATAAGGATTTCAGCTTCGTGCAGCTTTGACCCCGTTCGGCCTAAAGCCCGCACGCTTGTCGCTTCTCCGATATTAGTGGCTGTGGCGCGTCATGGCGTCATTCGTTCAAAGACCCGTAGGACCTGGTTCTGCAGTTCACCCCAGCCTCCGTATGATACGGGCTGGGATGGGTGGGCCTAAATGTCCTAAAGTGCCCTTCCGGATATAATTATGAATGAACTTCACAAGTTCGTTTATTCTTCAATTATATCCTTCAGGGCACTTTAGGACATTTAACATTGTAGATGTTTAAAGACTATTCTTAAACTGGGGTGAGCTGCAACCCAAATTCAAGAGGAAGACCCAAAATTTCAGAATTTCTCTTCCCATGCAGCAGCACTGATGAAACCACTTATCTGTAAATCCCTTATTGTGGACTTTTTCTACCCCTTCTGGCTGCTAGGTAAGGTTGCGCTCTACCGTATGTTAGGTCCTTATTTGCACCCCCCCCCCCCCTTTCTCATGAAAGATAGTAGAGAGGGGATAAGGTAGTCCTGTCAAGTTAAAACACATAACATAATTTTATATAGAACTATCTTGTATTGTCAAATAAACCAATACCAAAATACTTATGAGTAATTAAAGGCTTGTCATTGCCTTACAGCGCATGGCAAAAAACGGGTGAGTTTGTCACTCAGATAAGACATATAACCAAAAATGACATAACACCCTATTGTGGCATAATGGGTACAGCGCCAAACATAATTCAAACACAAATTATAGTCACATAAGTAAATAGGATTTTTATCAGTCTATTCAAACTTGTTGGTAAACCCAATGAACATATGAAAAAGGTGTATAACACAAATTGTTTAGATGCGTCCCAACAAAAGGTAATAAAGATGTCCAGTTTACACAGATGAGAGGTTCTTCATATGACGTATTGAAAAAAAAAATTGAGTTCCGAAGGAAAGGAAGAAGGCTCGTCAAACGAAAAAACCTGTAACAAATCATGTATGACTGTTACTAGAGGCAGATTGTGGTCGATTGTCCATGAAAATGTGGGGGAATATATTTTTGTGCTGAGCCAAGGGTCTATTATAAAATTTTGCGAAAACCTGTGACCTAGCCGTCCAACCTGCCGAACTGAAAATGGCATCCAATGATGCCCCCGCTCTTTTGGCTGCGGATACAGCAGCATGTCTAGTAGAGTGAGGTTTGAACACCTCCTCTACCCCTGCCTCTCTCAACACAACCCCTACCCACTTTGAGATAGTCTGTCGTGAGGCGGCTGAAAAGGGTTCCCTTGAAATTATGAAAAGAGCTTTATTATCTTTACCCCGTTTCTTTTCCGTGAGAGACAGGTATTCCTTCATGAGTGATGCTATACATAAAAGTGGGCGCTGAGGAAAAAAGGGAATATCAATCAAAGGTTGTTGTCGGTAAGGACCTGAGGTTTTTAGCTTCCCCTCAATGAAAATCCTGAGGCTTGAGTCCCTGAAGGAAACCTCGGAAACCTGAATTGAGGCTATCGTCTGCAACCGCTGTCCTGTTGCCAGGAGAAGCAAAACCACTAGTTTTGAAGCAATTTGTTGCATGTCTGTGACCTGTTTTTCCAGGTAGGTCAACACTAGATGTGGATCCCAGGTAACATTATATTTAGCTGAGGGTGGACGCAAAACCGAAACCCCCCGAAGAAATCTATTTAGTAAAGGATCTAACCCCATGGACTGTTCAGCGATAAGAGACAAGGCCGATCTATATGAGTTTATAGTGGAGTACGATACTGTAGAAGTCTCCAGTACGTGCTGTAAAAATGAAATAACTTGAAGAGTTTGAGGCCTCCATGCATCCCAGTTTCTATCGAAACAAAATTGAAACCACTTACGATAACACGCATTGTACTGAGCATAAGTGGATGAGGATAACGCCGATAACATGGTGTCTACCGCTGTAGCCTGAATGTTCCTCTTTCTGAAGGCCTCCCGGACAACTTCCCTGCTATTAAGGTGAGCGATTCCCATTGGGGATGGGGTTGATCCCTGAAAGGCAAAAGTAACAGATTTCTGTCAGGTTTAAAATAGATAGGACTGGAGCACAAAAGTTCAAAATAAACGGGGAACCAAGGTTGAGAGGGCCAATCTGGCACCACCACCACGCCTGTTGCCTGTTCTGCTATGATTTTTCTCAACACTTTCAAGATAAGGATAAAAGGTGGAAAAGCGTAAAAATACCAGCGTGTCCACGATAGTGTGAAAGCATCTATGGCCACTGCCCTAGGATCGGGGTACCATGACACAAAGGAAGTACACTTAGCATTTGCGGCTGAAGCAAAAATATCTATTTCTAGTGATCCAAACTTTGAAAGTATTCCTTGATAGGCTGTGTTGTTCAATGACCATTCTACATTGCTCGGGAGGACTCTAGAACACTCATCCGCGACAAAATTATCCCCGGATGAAATATATGAGGCAAAAATGAAAAGCCTCCTATTCTGACACCACTCCCAAATGTTCCTCGTAATTTGACATAATCGAGAGGAGCGTATCGAACCCTGTCGGTTGATACAAGAGATGGCAGTAGTGTTATCCGCTCTAATGAGGATTCGAGCCCCAAAGGTGGAGCGACAAAAATGATGTAGAGCTAATTCTATTGTTCTAAGCTCCAGCGCATTGATATGCCAGGTGGCCTCCTCTGTTGACCACCAACCCTGAACCTTTTGCGTGCCATCGGTCGCACCCCACCCAGACAAGGAAGAATCTGTCCAGAGTGTCAGTGAAAAATCGTCATTATGCAATCTGTTAGAAATATCCATAATATTTGACGACCACCAATGTAGATCCCTGGAAATGGAAGCCGGAAACGCCACCACAGCATCAAAATCACCCCCATGATCTGACAACATACGCGTTTTCGCTGCCTCCAAGTGCATAATATACAATTTACCATACGGTGTCGCGGGGGCAGCCGCTACTAATGTTCCAATCAGCTGTGCGAAAACTCGAATTTTAAAATGCGACTTCCCCACAAAGCTACGTAAGAGCTTATGTATTCCAAGCTGTTTCTTGAACGGTAGAGATATCGACATATTGACAGTGTTAAAGAGAAACCCCAAAAAGGTAAATTGTTGTGAGGGCACTAAATTGCATTTTTGTTCGTTTATTATGAAACCCAGATGTCTGAGAAGACTCAGAACTCGTTGTACTTGCAATTCGCAATTCTCTTTAGATGTACCTACTATGCCAAAATCATCAAGGTAGTTGACAATTTTTACACCCTCAGATCTCAACTTTGACAATACTGGTCGTAAAAGTTTTGTAAAAACATAGGGCGAAATGGACAAACCCATAGGTAGACACGTAAATTGGTACAGGTTGTTTTGCCATGAAAATCGTAGGTAGATCCTAGATTCCTCAGCTACTGGGCAAGTATAATAAGCATCCGTCAGATCTATTGTAGCTCCAAAACAATCTGGAGTTATGAGATCCCGCATAGTTCTGTAGTCCTCTAATTTAAAATGTGGGGCATCTATAAATGTATTCAAATATTTGAGATTCAAAATAAACCGCTTGTCTCCCGAGGGTTTGTCTATTAAGAACAGTGGAGAAACCACTTGTGAGGGGTGGGGGTCACATCGTTGAACGATGTTCCGTTCCAGGAACCCTCGAATGATATGAGTACAAGCCTCTTTGTGTTGAATATTAACAGGCATCTGCCAGGCATTAGGCGGCCTCGGAACTGGGATGGTATGGAAGGGAATTACATATCCACATAACCAGGTAAGAATGGTATTACTATCCGTTACAGTATGCCAATTATTCCAAAAATGTTGTAATCTGCCTCCAATAGGGGGCTGAATTACCTGTGAAGCAGGAGTGGTAGGGGCTGCTAGAGACTCCACATCCACTACTGCCGGGGCTGTTGTTGCTGCGGACCTCTGGATGATAGTCGATGTCCACCTCGACCCTTGCTGTATGATTGCTGTTTGGCTGGTTGATGGTGTAGCTGAGGCTTTGGCCGATAGTGGGTCTGTCCGCCCCTGTGAACAGCCCGGCCCCTCCCGTTTCCCAAATTTCGCTGATGCAGGCTTACTTGCCTCTGTGGCTGCTGAGGTCGGGGATATTTGGAAGAGCCTTTGTCTTTTACCATCGCCACCAAGTTCTTGCTACTCGACTCCATTCCTTTGTGGGCCATGAAACGGGCGCTCAGGTCGTCTCCAAATAGCCACTGAGTGGGAGGGACATCCCGAGAGATGATGGTTAAAGCGCTTGAGCAAGCGTTCTGAATCAGCTTCCTCCTCGTTCGATTTATATCATAGAACATGGCCGTCAGCGCCCGACCTGAGTCACATAGGTGCTGGTAGCTCGGGCCCCAAGACGCATCCCCCTCTGCTCCTTGGTCAATCACTTTTGTGAGACCCATCCCCAATGCGGAGATTGCCACCGCACACTGCTTTTGCAAACTGACATACTGTGCGTCTACAGTCTTCTGAGTGTTGCCAATCGAGGCCGATAACTCCATATTCAAAAGGGGCGGCGATAATAGCGGCAAGTTTGATGGCGTAACATAAGTTTCCTTGAGTTTATTAAAACTTTCCAAAGGAAGGCCGTGGCTGAGGTGGTGCGACCACCTATTTGCAATACTGTTGTGCAGAGCCGGCGCTGGGGGCGGGGGTATTGAAGGGTTTTCTCCGAGCGCCTCCAGTAAACCTGGAACCAAGTCCAAATCAGGGGCCACTGTCGCCGCCTCCGCACCCTGGTCTACGCCTTCCGCAGGTGGAGAAACATCTGCCACTTTTACCCGTACGGGGATTACGCCTTCCGCAGGTGGAGAAAACCCTGCAAATTCCGGGGAGTTTGGGGGCGGCGACAGCACACCCTCATAGACTCCGCCACCGCGCAGGCTCGGGGCCTGAATCAGTGTTCCGGAATGATGTTCGGAATGATCGAAATGATCGTCCGAATCGTCCGACTGGGACGAAATGTCGGCCCAACGACGTCGCCGCGGACCTCGTGATCGGGGTCGCCTTGGCCGATTGGTGTTTTTAAAACGTTTTCGACCTCGTCCGTAATCCGATCCGTCGTCTTCCGATTGATATTCTGACTCACCATTATCGCTGAGACGGCGCCGACGTGACGACGTCCCTGCCGATGCGGGACCCGGCCGAAACATGTCCCGTTTGAAGTATCCAAAGCCTCAACTTTGGAAAAAACTTTCACAAAAAAAGTTCAACAACTCGTGTTTATACGAAATTAAGTTGGAAACAAGCACTGAAAAGCATAAAATTGGAAAAAACTCGGAGAGTGAAAATATTGAAGGAGAATCACGCGACTCGGAAATTAGAATGACGCCATGACGCGCCACAGCCACTAATATCGGAGAAGCGACAAGCGTGCGGGCTTTAGGCCGAACGGGGTCAAAGCTGCACGAAGCTGAAATCCTTATTTTTTCTCACTTGAAACTGCGGTCCCGCGCAATTTCAAATATTTTTCTTTGAAGCCGAGAAAAACGTGTACTTGGGAGTTACACTACAATGTTAAATGTCCTAAAGTGCCCTGAAGGATATAATTGAGACTTGAGCGCCACTGTAGTGAAAACCATCATGTTTGAGCTGAAGTCAGTATTCTGAAATCAACCCATCACGTAGGTACCCACAAAATTTGAAATGAAATTACTTAATGTTTTTACAAATACTGACGTCCCTTCTCATCTATTCATTTTAATATTTAATTTTTACTTGTTGAAAACAAGTCGCGATATATCGGTGCATATATCGATATTGACCAATAATATCGGTTATCTATATCGATATATCGAACCTAATATATCGATATATTCCATATATCGATATATCGTTGCCATCCCTATTTGTGATTATTCTGCGTAAATTTCGAATTGTTCTGAACTGATTCTGAATCCTTTTTTTGGATGCTTATGACGTCACGCTCCCCTCCCGTCTGGGCTGGACCCCCCAGCCCACTGTGACGTCATAAACATTCGAAACTTTGAAAAATCATAGAAAAAGGTCTTCTCACGTTAGAAGGTCGCGGTTGGTGTCAAAATTCTCAGAATGAGGTCTAGTTTAGATTAAGAATAACAATAAACAGTTTCTCTGACCCATGCGCACACCCCATTACATTACAAGTTGATTTTTCACCAATCAGGACCCCACAAATAGTTTGTGAAGGCTCTAGAAAGATGGGAAATTGTACGCCCTTCCCAACATTGCCCTTTAATTTTACATTTTTATGGTAATTTTAGTAACCTAAGGTCAGAAACACGAAAAAAATCTTGGAATTGAAAAAACCAGGAAAAACAAGGGGTTAAAACAAAATTGCTAGGAGACATTTTCTAACTTGAATTAGGTGTAGAATCAACTCCAGAAGATTTCCGGTCCTTAACATGGGAAACCCCGTATAAATAATTTAGTAGGTAAATTTTTCCCCTGCTTGGAAGGCCGTATTTAAGACTTGACGCACGTGTGTATACACACACAATGGATACATCCATTTCATTGTCTTTTCATACTTGTATTTGCTCTTCTAAAAATGCCATTTCTGCCCATTATAATTTAGTGGGCGATGAAGAGAGAAAACTGATAACCGGCGGTTCAGACTCTCGGTTGATCTTCTGGAAAGACGTGACGGAAGAGAAGAAACTGGAAGAAGCCGCAAAACACCAAGAGATGGCGCTCAAGGAGCAAGAACTCTCCAATCTCTTGAAGGAGGACGATCTCCTGAGCGCTTTGCAACTAGCCATATCGCTCAATAAACCTGCAACTGTGCTGAAAATCATACAAGGTTCGAATATACCTAGTTTATCGATTTTTTAATTTTATTTTTATTATTGGTTTTATTCAAAGTATACAGCCGTTACAAAATTAGTTCTGATGATTTCGCTCACAGCTACTTACCTATTACCTCCCAACCTTAATATTGTGCGTTCTATACATAATTTTAAGAAACACGATTAAACTTGTTATTTCTGCATTGATCAGCTGACTCGTTCTAGTCATCATGGAAACTGGTTAGCCCTACCCCACTTCCTAGCGCTCAATTAAAATCTCAATTATTCCTGTCAATGCTAAGTTTTTACGCCCATTCTTATGGCTTGTTTTCCATATATGATGTGAATTAAGCTCCTTTGTGAGGTGTTTGTAGGGGTTTTTGAACAAACTCATACAATGATTGGAATTGTAGAGATTTATTACTGATTGCACTTTACTCTAATTCTTCAATTTTACAGTGTTACCAACTGAGAAAGGCGTTGGTTACATGGATGCTACACTTTGTTTTACCAACACTTTCCAAGCTCCTCAACTTTTCATCTTAGTTTTCCTCTCCCGTCTTTGAGATCTTTTCTCCTTCTGAGATTCCAAGTATCTTGAGGCAACAAATTAAATTTCTAGTCCCATTATTTGAAAAGATTGTTCTGCTTTGTAAATCATTGGGACTGGTCATTAGGCAGTCCTCCCTCACACGGTTTGATTAATGTTTCTGTGCAGATGTGATGGACCGAGGGGATGCCAAACTTGAAGACACGGTCAAACAATTGTGTCCTTCGGAGAAGGAAGAATTGCTGGGTTACGTGTCACACTGGAACACCAATAGCAAGACGTGTTATCCCGCTCAAGTACGTATTCAGTTGTGTAGTACCACCCTCATTTCATAAATGAACCATGGAACAAATTGGTTAAAAATCTACGAATTCTATTAAATTGTCTATAATTGGATTTTATGGGAAAACTATATGTTTTTGAAAGTACAGACTGTTCCGCTTGTTTGGATTTCGTATTGTTTGGAACTTTGAATATGATAATTATAATATAATTTTATACGACCTCTGCGATTTATAATAACATCAACTGAATCTAATTATGTGGTTGGAAGCTTAGTAACTTGTTGAGGGAAGGTTATACTCATTGATAAGGTATACCTGCTTTCCTATTCGGTGCGACGTCATTATTTCAGTACTTCACAATGTTGGATATGAATCCAAAGCTATTTAGTGGTTATACCTAGACGTTATCATAGAAAAAATTACATCCTTCATGAGGATTACAAATTTTTTCTGTCGCAATGGCTTAATATAGTTTTTAAAAACCTGCAAATTATTACACAATGGTTTATTATTTCACTGTAAGAACACCAGTCTGGATAGAACACGGCTTTTCCATTAATACTACCTACCAGCAAGAACATCGCTATCCGAGAGTTGTGGGTGCAGTTATAACGAAAATTTATTCAAGGTTGCTAAGGAAGCCCGACTGAGTACAACCATAAACTCATTTCAATGAAACGATCAATGGCCGCACGATTTTGCGAATCACACTCGTGTTTCTGACTTATTGTTTAAGGGGACACATAATAATATTATGACACGTATTATGTGTCATAAAAATTACATATTATGTCATTTCCGCGCTACGGGAGCAGTTTTGGTTTTTTCGCGATATTTGTTCAATGGTTCGTCCGATTTTGATGAAATTTTAAGGGACTAATCCTCAATATATTCTGGTTGGATGGTAAAAATCTGGACACAGTCAGATCTTCCAAAAAAAAGTTACAATTCCAAACTTGAGCTGTTCTAAACTTAATTGTTTCATATAAATGTTCCTTTTTCTCTCAGAATACTCAAGCTATCGGTCTGAAATTTTGACAGCACCATCAGTACTTAGTGAAGCAAAGTTGATGAACAAAGTTTTTATGAAGTTCACAGAAAAAAAGTTATGAGGGTTTTACATTTTTAGCGATATTTTGAATTTTCACACTCATATTTAGGCTCCATAGCGTTATTCGGCAAAACCCTCCATCATAACTATAGGTACATACTAGAAGAACATCCTAAAAATTTGGTTCCAATCGGATGAATAGTTCCTGAGAAAAAGGAGCAAATAAGTTCAAAAGCGTAATTGTACAGGAGAGCGGTTTGAATAAAAAACGCGCGGCCGAGTTTGGGCGGTCAGGTTTATCGAAATTTGAATGACTGTTCCTGCCTGTTTTCAACCAATGGAATTGCGGTATCAACTCTCGATAGTTCAACATCGATATATATCGAATAGAATACATCGTTTAGCAACGAAACCTCAAAGAATGATAGCCTGTGTTTACAGGAGCTCGTCTTATTTTTGTGTCTCATCTCGTTCGTGTTGTGTCTCGTCGTGTTTCGTGTTGAAGTTTTCAGTCGAAAATGCCGAGATCGACGAGGATTTTTATAAAAAGGAAGAAAGTGTTCAAGGGAAGTATTTTTAGGTCAGTTGATCAGTCTGCCGAACGTCAGCCAAATTCTTCTCTCAATCAAATAGAAACAGAACCAGGCTTCCGAGCGCTCCTCAGCGCTAGTGACTCCCTAGGTTCTAACCCAAATTTGGAGCACTTCTACTCATCGGATGTAGATTTTTTTTTAATTTCCGGAATTGAGTCTATTTACAAATTATGGGGGAAAAAAATTTTGTGCGTCCGGACCGAAATTTGACATATGTGTAAGGGTTAAGGGACCCTTACTTAAGGGTTAACCCTTAAGTTCTCTTGGGAGCGAACCGTTCGTCCTATTTAGCTCTGGTTGGTCCCATTTGATTCTAAGATTCAATTCTATTCTTGTGGTGAAAAAACAATACCTTTATATCATGAGTTTTCGAGCTACGGCGTTTTGAAAATTTCAACCTTCATTTTTCACCCCTTAGAATTTCCTGACTAACAAAAAGCTTTGCGGCACTATTAGACCCCAAGTGGATTCCACTTACATTGAAACGTTAATCCTTAATTTCTCAAGATTTTGGCCTATTTAAACCAACCAAATGGTTGCTAGTTTTGAGCGATATGTATGTGAATTATCTTAATTTGATGAAAACTGGATGGTATATTTTCGGACATCTCAGGAAGGAGGTGTCTAGTGAGGTTCTAAAAAGATAGGTAATTCAGGAAGGGACGTGGGGTTATTTTAAAAATAAGATACTTGGGATACGTTCTATACTATTATGGCTGGAGGAACCGGCAGCATTTTTATTCAAAAACAAATAAATAAACGAAATAACACAAATAAAATTGTTAGCCCAATTAGACCTTCCCTTCAGCAGTGTCTTAATGGATTATTGATGCAGTGGCCCCCACATGAAGTTTCCAATAATACGCCATCTAACCCCCTCTGCTTCTAAAGTACCTTTCCAAGAAGTCTCTATTGAAAAAGCGAAATTTTCTGCTATTTTTGGATACTTTCAGCCACAACTTTTATTTCCTCAACATCTTAAGATGTTTTTCTGTAAGATTTAAAATTAAATTTTGCATAATAGTTGTTAAATAAGGTATCTAAACTAATTCATGTCCCAGTATATGGGAGATAGTTGAAGTATCGAGGTAGCCAAAAGAATATCAGTTATGGCTTAAAAATGATTGAACAGCTTGAAAAATCGGAATTCCGAATAGATGACACAGTACATTAAGGGTTAACCATCAAATTTTGATGGGAGGGGGATAAAACCTTTTCTTGCTCGATCCAAAGGTTCGTTATTGAAAATATTAAACCAATTTTATCTAGCTTATATCTCACGATTTCCCATTGTTGAAGGTGCTGATATCGTGCCTGATGAACGACTTGCTGTCCGGGAACATGGTTCTGCCGAAGCACATCCTGGAAACGCTGATCCCGTACACCGAAAAACACTTCCAGCGGCTCACCAACCTTCTGCAGGACGTTCACTTGGTGGAATACACTCGCGTACTCATGAAGCCCATTGCCTTGGATGTGGAAATGAGTGAACCTTGAAAACACTTCATCGAATATTCTCGAATGTAAATATTGTACAATATTCTTTCATGTAAATACATCATGTTTATATTCTTAATAATTGATAGAACTCGTTACCTGGGATTGAAATAATAATCAGATGCCAAAGTATCAATCGCATTTGCCCCTTACGGTTGAGGCTAAGTGTCTCGGTTTTAGTTCCCAAATCCGCCACCAAGTAGCGTCTTGAAATAATCACATTTTGAATGGGGGTGCGCCTTGATTTTTTTAGATTTTTAATCGAAAGTAGACTACATCTTGAGAATTTTGACCGAGTACTAAGAGTTAGTAGTTATTATTTCTATTTCATAATACAAACGAATTTTTTTCAATTTTTCAAAAATTGGTATATGGAGGTTAAATGGGGTGTGCGCATGATTTTTTTTAGATTTTTAATCGAAAGTAGACTACATCTTGAAAAATTTGGCACCAACCGCGGTCTTCTAGCGTGAGTTGATCTGTTTCTATGATTTTTCAAAGTTTCGACCGTTTATGACGTCACGCGCCCCTCTCGCCTGGGCGGGACCCCCCAGCCCACTGTGACGTCATAAACGGTCGAAACTTTAAAAATTCATAAGAAAAGATTTACACACGCTAGAAGGTCGCGGTTGGTACCAAAATTCTCAGAATGAGGTCTACCTTAGATTAAAAATAACAATAAACAGTTTTTCCTACCCAGGCGTACACCCTATTACCATTTTCTTTGATTTGAAATCTGCGAAGGCCGTTCTGCAGGTTTGATAGATAATTTTTGGTTAATTATCTTCGGAAATTTTTAAAATTAATTTGGAGTAACTAATTCACTAATTAATCAAAATTAACAGGGTTCTAGGCAAAATTTCGGAAAACCCCGCAAATAGGGAATTTAAGAAGGGTCATACAATCATAATCAGCTCATCAGAATTCAAAATGTAGTTACTGCCTCATCGGCATTAGTAAAATCGGCGTAAAATTAATGATGCAGTAAGGAAGGCCACCGAGTCCTGGGTGAGGAGACCTCGGAAGAGTGTATACGGCCGATTAGCGTGTAGATGGTCCCCTATGAGGGTAGTGGAAGGTACTTAGAGATTGGTGTTTTGAGATTAACTACTATGCATCGCATCATCTATACAATCGGGTTATGGATACGAGGAAGCTATGTTTCACACCCACTAGGCAGACGTTTTTTATTAGCGAACCTTTGACATCGAGCAAAAAAAATCTGCCAAATGGGTTTGGCACATAGCTTCCTCGTATCCATAACCCGACTGTGGTCCGATGCTAGTAGCTAATCTCTAACATTAAATGTACGCGGTTAGTTCCGATAGTTATAGGAATAAGTACAATTATTATATACGTACGGTATTGGAGAATCCGTCGTAACAATCTCTGAGAATTTCGTCGAAATCGGACAATAATTTCGTTTAGTTTTCCTCACTACAAGGATTCTATACGAAGAATGATGAAGAAACACCTTTTTTTCAGCAAATCAATTGAATTTCATGTCACTCAGTTGTGCTTCATAACATCCTGTCAAAATAAACTTGATTGTTAATCTTTCGCGATAAGATGTTGGTACTATTAATGGGACAACCGTGTTCTATGCAGGAGGATGATCTCTACAGAAAATAAACCGTTGTGTAATAGTTTGCTACGTTTAAAAAATGTGTTGTCAATTTTTTTAAAATATTAGGAGGAAAAATCTGTAGGTATCATTTTTCAAACCGATTTAATTACACCTCGTCTTAACTAGTAGCTACCCATCACTAATTTAATTTTGGATTCCTCAGGAACCCCAATTTCTTTTTTGAAGGTCAAATGGAAACCAGTCGTCCATTTCTCGCTGTCTCTTTTCCCCCCATTTATTCATCGACCGGGATTTAGTTCAATGGGACCGGCTTCGGAGCTCCGTTCGAGAAAAAAACTGGCTCATTTTCGTTGAAACCTGTTTTCTGAGGAAAAAAAACTCGCACGCGGATTTGTGAATCTACCTGTTTACACTTCCCATTTTTTTGTGGGCAGAGTCCTGGCCACCTTTCTCCGGTCTTCATATCTGGACTGATAACCTTCATTCCGGGTTCAACTCTTTTTCTGTACAGTAATATTCATAGGGGTGAAGGTGACTGTGGAATGGAAGAATCGAGCTAAGTGCCAGGGCCAGGGAGAGAAGAAGAAGAAATTTATTGATATAAAAGAAACACTACTCACATCCCCAAAACCTGTGGGTGTGGCACATAGCTTCCTCGTATCCATAACCCGATTGTATGGATGATCCAATGCACAGTAGTTTATCTCAAAACATCAATTGCACTACCGTATTGCGGACATGATCTTAAAAATCCAGTTTCATATTTTTGAAATTATCAGTAATACTGATCAAAATCGAAGCCTCAGTGCCAAGAGGACGAATCTGAAAAACGCCGTTAGCGCCAGAAGGACAAAACTAACAATTTTGACAGTTTTCTGATTTTTGGTTTATTATTTTCAATAATGAACCTTTGGAATCGACCAAGAAAATTTTTTTTTTCAACACCCCCTCAAAATTTGATGGTTTACGTTTCAAGGTGCGTAGAATCCAAAAATCGAATAAAAATTTGGCTGTCCGTCCGCCGTACGCGGCACTTTTGCCACTTAGCATTGACCGATTTTGATGAAATTTGGTATGTAGGCTCCATCTGGGGTCTACTTGTGCCCCGAAGATTTTGGTTGATGTAGGTCAATTCTAAGGGTTTAAATTTGAATTTTGAAATTTTGAAAACGCCCTAACTCAAAAAATTTGATATAAAGGTATTGCTTTTCCTTCAATTTAAGATTCTATAGAATTTTTAGAATTTTTTGAGACCACCCGGAGCTATGTAGGACAAACCGTTCGCTCGCTACGGGAATTTAAAGTTTGGACGTACGATAAATCAGAAACACGAGTGGGAATCGCAAAAGAGGCCTAATCTCCGTTCAAATTATAACTGACCGAAATACGATCGATGTTTTTCTTCATGTTGGATGGTTGGTGGCTTTGCAGACGAGTGATCTATAGGAAAATAATAATCCATTGTGTAATAATTTGCAGCGTTTTTTTATTCAGGTTCGTTTTTCAAAGCCCTATATACTGTTAGAATAACAAATTTCCTCACAATAATTACATTTAAAACGCTGCAAATTATTACACAAAGGTTTATTGTTTTTCCATATAGATCACTCGTCTGCAAAGAACACGGCTTTGCCATTGTTACCACCAACAAACTTGAAGAAAAACGTCGATCGCATTTCGGTCTGCTAACATTGAAACGGAGATTCGGCCTCGTTTCTGATTTATCGCACGTCCAACCCTTAAATTTTCGTAAGCAGCGAACAGTTTGTCCTACTAGTCCGGGAGCCCGGCTGAAAAAGGGCAACTGATCAATAGAAAAGTAACAATTGTAGAATTGCATAGTACTAATCGTGGTTACACAAGAAACGCACGTTTGCCGTTCCAAAGCCGTCGGACTCAAAGATGGCGGCCGACGAAACACAACCCAAAATCATGAAAATCTGACTTACAGGTAGATGCATGAAATTTTGGACAATGGTACTTGACTGTATGAGTAATCCAAAAATGCAAATCTGCCACTCAGCAACCGCCGGGTCGCCGGTGCAGACGAGGTCCAAAAACGCAAATTTTGGGGTCCAAAATCGACTTACAGGTAGATGAATGAAATTTTGGACAATGTTACTTGAATGTATGAGTAGTCCAAAAATACAAATCTGCCACTCAGCAACCGCCGGGTCGCTGGTGCAGACGAGGTCCAAAAACGCAAATTTTGGGGTCCAAAATCGACTTACAGGTAGATGAATGAAATTTTGGACAATGTTACTTGAATCTATGAGTAGTCCAAATATGCAAATCTGCCACTCAACAACCGCCGGATCGCCGGTGCAGACGCGGTCCAAAAACACATATTTTGGGGTCCAAAATCGACTTATAGGTAGATGCATGAAATTTTGGACAATGTTACTTGAATGTATGAGTAGTCCAAAAATACAAATCTGCCACTCAGCAACCGCCGGGTCGCTGGTGCAGACGAGGTCCAAAAACGCAAATTTTGGGGTCCAAAATCGACTTACAGGTAGATGAATGAAATTTTGGACAATGTTACTTGAATGTATGAGTAGTCCAAAAATACAAATCTGCCACTCAGCAACCGCCGGGTCGCTGGTGCAGACGAGGTCCAAAAACGCAAATTTTGGGGTCCAAAATCGACTTACAGGTAGATGAATGAAATTTTGGACAATGTTACTTGAATGTATGAGTAGTCCAAAAATACAAATCTGCCACTCAGCAACCGCCGGGTCGCTGGTGCAGACGAGGTCCAAAAACGCAAATTTTGGGGTCCAAAATCGACTTACAGGTAGATGAATGAAATTTTGGACAATGTTACTTGAATCTATGAGTAGTCCAAATATGCAAATCTGCCACTCAACAACCGCCGGATCGCCGGTGCAGACGCGGTCCAAAAACGCAAATTTTGGGGTCCAAAATCAGGTAGACGGCTGAAATGTTGTCCCATAGTCGTGGGTAAGGTATAGGAAATGAAAATACACGTCGGCCAACGGAAAGTTGATGGATTGCAAGTGCAGACGGACTTCATAAAGTCTCAGTCATGCAGCTTGAGTTAATGAGCGAATTTTCAAAATGCTATTTCTACTGATTTTTGACTATTTTCGAATGGTGACCATTTTTTCGAAAATCTTGATAAGGTTTTCTGATTGAAATTTTCAATCAGATTCTTAACATCATCATACTTTTCCATATGTTAGAGGATAATAAGCTCTGAAAACCTCAAGATCACTTTTTTGACACTACTTTTTCACCCCTTAGTATTCGTCGAAAATATTGACCGATGGACTTAATCTTGGATTATCTGGATTCTTTAGCTAGTACCTACCACCATATTTCGACTGGAAGGACACACATAAATCCTTATATGAATCTGATGGATGGTTATTGAAGGAAAAATTACAAACAAAATTCAAATTACCTAATATGATGGTTTGTTAATGCAAGCATTCCAGGGTTCGTCCCATTGGATAAGTATTAGGTTAATCTAAACCAGTTGTTGGTAAGCGATAAAACACGCATTTTTATTTAGATTCCTCCTGCACAAAACAGTTTCACTCAATGTTATTTAGTAGATAAGTATTTTGAGTAAGAGATAGTGGACCTCCTCTCCCACCCCTCGCCTTTACCCACCATAACATTTCTAGCGGCATGCGAGCATCGAATTGAAACAACCATTCGAAAATCCAAGATCTACGATACCACCCTCACCAATGGTGCCAGTCTGGCGGTAGTAAGTCGTAACGTTGAAATGTCGTCTGTTAGTTTTGGTAGGCAGTCCGTAGAAGTTTCATCCCTATTTAAGGTGAACACACACAGAAACCCACGAAACATGCGGTTTGTGGTGTTCTGGCACCATGGTGGAACCAATAATTAGTTCCATGGTGATACTGAGAATAATTCATGAAATACCAGAGATATAATATATCTCTATATTATAGAAAATTTTCCCCAATTTCACAGCTTGAGTACAATTAGTAAGCTATAAGGAACCGAAATATTGAAAAATTGTTGTAAATATTTGTTTTGTGAATATTATCCCCCCGCTAATTTTGGTACTCTGGTGTGTGCAACAGAGAAGTTATTTGAGTCTGAGTCTGAGATTATGCCCAAAAACGCACGTTTTGAGCATTAAACCCCCCTTCAAAGATCAAATTCAAAATTGAAATAAATTCAGTAAATTCCAGGAGTGAATACAGTTCATCCATGAGAGCGAAAACATTCTTTTGTGCGAGACATATAAATAGTTTTCGAGTTACACTCATGAACCTTATGATCACATCATTTGGTATTCATAAATTCAGTCAGTCATGATTCACATTTTATATCATTCTCTACTAAAGTGAAGACTGATTACCATTTGATTCAATGTCAAAATATTGTGGTGAATATTTTCAAAAATGATGAAGGAAACCTCAATATAAAGGAAAATGTCCCAATTTGCGTAGCTATCCTCCTATCACCCAAAAATCAAGTTTGCACAAAATGTAATATTCTCGCTAGGTAGTAATTATAAGCCACTAGGTTTCAGCGCTTTGAGCTCTCATTACTCTGATCCGCGGATTCAGCTACAATCTACAATCTAGGTAGTAATTTAGTTTAACTAAACATCAAAAAGAAGTTGGTCGTAGGCATCCTTCTCATGAGTGATTTCCCTCACTTGCTGATATGCCAACTTCTGAAGTAAAATAATCACCCAGTAAATTCCAGGAATACCACCGGAATCATTAGATATCCACCCTCAAAATGTCACTCCCTGCCTTACGTTCAACACCTATTTCCTTCACTATGGAACAAATAAATGTTCAGCGTACGAACATGTGATGATCCATGTGGGTGTGGTGATGTCCATGATTCTGGGAACTACCGAGGAATTTCTTTGCTGTCTTGTGCACATAAAGTGCTGTCACGGATAGTATTTCTCAGGCTTCTTCCTTTTGCTGAAAGAGATATAGGGAAATACCAAACAGGATTTATGAGCGGTAAGGATGCCTACGACCAACACCTTTATGATGTTGAACTTAAAT